>LS578072.1:618115-633030 GCA_900490775.1 Pristionchus maxplancki
GAAGTTCATTTTTCAAAATATTGAAAAATAAATATTTTTATTAATCTAATTATTCTCAGAGTTTAAAGCATCGATAATCAATATAATAGGATTGACCGGAATGGAATTACGATCATGAATATAATTTGTTCATTATTTTGTAGCATCCTCATAAGGAGTTATGAATTTAAAACTGCACCAATTCTGTCAGTTCGCGTCCTCTCCTTTGATCTACCCTGTCTCTACCTCGGTTCGTACCCCTTCCCTTCCCTGTCTTCTTTCGTCTCTCTCTATTTCTAGTGATCTCTCGCCTCGACACTGAGACAGTCGATAGCAAAGACAGTGTAGATCAAAGGAGAAGATGCGAACTGACAGCGAAATTGGTGCAGTTTTAAATTCATAACTCCTTATGAGGATGCTATGAAATACTGAATAAATTATATTCATGATCGTAATTCCATTCCGGTCAATCCTATTCTATTGATTATCGATGCTTTAAACTCGGAGAATAATTAGATTATTAAAAATATTTATTTTTCAATATTTTGAAAAATGAACTTCATTTTCAGAATCGCTGTAACCAAATACCAAGTTACTAAAATTTTCAAACAATTTGGACACATGAGCACTGAGAAAATGGAGAAATATCGATTTATTATGGATTATTTTGCAAGAGCAACGCGAAGGGTGCAAGTTTTGAAAGAATAAATCATTTCTCTCTAATGAATTTCTGCACGTTGATGGGATGAATTCAATTCAAGCACGATGGCACAGAGGGTGCGCAAAAAGTCGACCAGCGATATAAAGTTAAAACGACTTTAAACCATAATACGGTAGGACGGGCATGCGGTATCGGGAGAGAGCGCGTGCTAGTCACGACGGGCCGGGTTAGGGGGGAGTAGAACGAGCACTCTCTCGCTGACCGCGCTCTCCTCATTTCTAATGTATGTGCGAGCGGATTTTGAGCCCTCATGTCAAGGATTTCGTACACAATGTCGAGAATTTAGTGTTCTACTCCACTTACCCTGTTTCCCTCCTATCCATTTCCGCTTTCTCCTCGTACTAACTTGAGTTTTACTTGGGAAGGCGAATGTACATTTACAAACCCAGTGTACCCAAACGTAGTCACTTCTCGTAGTAAAGCAAAATCTTTATACATTTTTCAATCGCTCTCGTTACGCGTTAGAAAAATTACTGCAGATCGTCCTTCTCCATCATCCATTCTTGATACCTTATGTTCTTCTTTTACTTGCCTCAAAAACATTATCACTCAGCAGTCAGGGGCAGCTGCAATTTAACGAAGTTTTCCTGAGTTTTTAGTGCTTCTCAACAATATTCAGAAATGTATCTATCAGAATGCCTTCCAAGCCGACCTTTGAGGCTGGATCAGAGAGAATACCTGTTGTTAAGTCCCCTGACTCCCATTGTAGTAGTTATCACTGTCCATGGAGGTGTCCGTCACAAGAGTTCTTCTTTTTTCCACTCCATCAAATCCACGGGCGATAATGGTCTGTAAGTGATTAATGAGCTCTTCTACCGTTGAATGGGCCCTTATATTTCCTACCACTGTCACTACGTTTTAGTGATAGGATGGGAAGTTTCTCCCTACCTGTAGAAACGCCGAATAATTAGGAAAGAGCGAAGCAAGGGATGATTCATCGCCAAATTCTATGAGTTGGTACCTTTTTATTATTTCAGCCATTCGTAACGATGCTCGCGAGAGAACCTGGAGCGTGAGTCCGCATGTAGGACGGACACTCTGAATTGATCACGAATTAAAGAAGGAGTCCCACGAGGTGGAATGATAGGCTCCCACCACGACTGGATTGCGCCGCGAGTGAAAATACTGTAGGGAAGAGGGTGAGAGAGCGAGAGAGTCAGACAAACAGAGTGCTTCCTCCTCCCCTCTCCCTTCCCTTCTCCCTCTTCCCCCTTCCCTTTTCACCGCGCATCTTGATTTTCCCCGCGTTATCGGAAAATTTTGAGCGCACATAGCTCGCTTCAAAGTTGAGCTAGAGACTCCAAATTTCGGATATGCATTAAGATTCAAGGGATAAACATAGCTGCGCTTCCAGATTGTCCACGAAAAAACTCGTGGGACGGCTTCTTTAACGTCGCAGGATTCTTTAAAGCACTCAAAAACGAGAGCAAAACACGTGATACGAATTCATACGAATTAATATAAACGAGGAGAACTACTGCCTCTCAATGGGGATTCAGGAAATGAGAGATGATGAAACTGTAAGGAGTCGGTATAGCAAAAATAAACGTGAAAGAGGATGAAAGACGAGTGGCTAGGACCGAATGAGTTCTTCTCTCTTCCCTCCTCCTGTCCCTCCCCTCACTTTACATCGAACAACTGCGATGACTCAACGCGTACTTTCAACGTCTTCTTCGACCTATCTTCCGGTCCCTCGAATTTTCACGGTTCGAGATGCCTGAGGAGACGAATCAAGGTTGTAGAACAGCAAAGTAATCATGGCTTTATCACTACAAACACAGGCCAAGACTCGTCGCATTGTTTCCCACCAGCTCTGTGTATCCTTCGTTTACGATGAGGTTAATTCTAATAGACAGAATCGGTGAAACATCTTTGTTCAGCTGCGGTAGCTGCAAATGAACAAATAATACACATATTCCCCCTTCTTCAGAAAAATGGCCCTTCAGAAACACATCTATCTCATCCCATCATAACTGAATCTCCCCTGCTGGAGTCCACTGGATATCGGGCATCCATTGGCGGTAGTAACAACGTGAAGACAATTGAGAATGCATAACAAATGCGAAATGACTAGTCGAAAGCGCAACGAAAGTGGAGTAAGAGCGACTGATATCCTCTTCTTCTTTCCATTCTTCCCTCATTACACCGAACAGCCTCCACTTCTCTTCCACTCCACGCTTTAGTTCTTTATTTCTTTCTCTCTTTTCTGCCTCAATCTCTTCGGATCACAACTACTCTCGCGAATAAGCGAATCGACAGTACATAATCTTGATAGACTGGGGAAATATGAAAGAGAAGTTGGACAGAAATTGATAATGTGAATCTCTTTTTGCGTTGTCTGATGCACATGGTTCGAGGAACAACTTGGGTGCACGATCTTTATCAATATAAAATAACATCAAAGACGTGGGATTAAGATGCGAATACGAGCGATCTCTTCTCCGTACCATGGCGGCATCGTGTGATCATCCTCAAACGGACTGGATCAGCTGCAAATGGGATATTCTTTCTTTTTTGATCGCATAAATGTTAGATGCGAAAAGAATAAATGCTGTGAAACTAACTGAAACCATGTCTCGAGCATGTTGCCGACAAATCCGAATGCGGCTACCAGAACGACTGCTGCAAAGAGGGGATTCTTGGTTTGCCACTTATCAGTCTTCGCTCAATCTTAGAAGAGTGATTGAAGGTAGACGTGAACACACAAAAGTAGCAAAATTCTACTCACTTATGAACGCTTCAGCTCCCTTGTTTTGCATGCTTGAGTGGAATTGTCTGAAATTAAATATCTATCTTTATAATTTATTAATGATGTACATACTATTGGAACGATGTCCAAAACTTCAAATTCAAATTGCAGTCATGAATAGATTTCTCACTTCTCATTTTGTTCTTCTTCTTCGTTGTCGACTTCTTATTATTGTTGTTTTTGTCCTTACTGTGTCAGATTCGTCGATAGTCGAGCTGTGGTCCGTGTGTAGATCGGACACTCTGAATACAACAATAATTAACAAGAAATAGATGAAACTGTCGGGGAAAAGTAACGACAGGAACAAAGCGCTGAAGGACAACAGCAGGCCAATAAGATTGGCGAACGGGAACAGCAAAAATAACTTGAAAACTAATAGATTTTAGAATTTGCAACTACAAAATCGATGACGCGAAATAATTACGTATCACTAGGGTCGACTGAGTGATCCTTCTCCTTCTCCTCCCTCACTCCCATTACACAGATGCCTCCTCCCTCCCCCACTGCCACACTCTTGTCTCGTTCTCTTTAGAGAGTGAGAAAGAAGGATGCATCCGGATGAAAGGGCGAAATTATTCACATTAAAACTTAAACAAAGGCAAATTAAATCTCTATCGAATAACAATATTTGCATTATCCCGTCTTCACGTTATTTGTTCTATTTTCCACTAATTTCTCTCCTTCTAACTTCTCTTAATCGGTTCTCTCTTCTCCAATGGATAATTCAAGTGTTAGTGCTATCAATAACCTCGGATCAGCAATTCAATTCTCTTCTCAGAAAACGAGCTCCTCTGAATCGGTGGAAGCAGTGGGATGTGATTTTGCTTTCGTCAGTTATCGATCGGGCTTTGATGGATACCGTACCTCGTCTTACTGTACATTTCAGTTTCCTCTGCTCTCCCTCCCGATCGAGCTGATCTTCAAGACACTTGCTTATCTGCCGGTCAAAGATCAGCTGCGCGCTCGTGTCAATGGATACTGTACCAGGTTTGAATTGCTCACTACTTCAGGACACCGACTGAAGCGAATCCGTCCACCGCGCCTTTACTTTCGAACAGAATGAGTGAAAGAAACGTGATTTTAGACACTTCTAGCAAGAGTTGTCATTGCGGAAATTGTAGTTTGTCGAGTTGTAGTATCGGCGATCTGGCAAGATGCCAATATTTGAATTCCCGCTTCCCAAGCAGTGAAATACAGCTGCGTATCACGTTGCCCTAACACTCTCTTGTTTTTCCATTGACTTTTCATTCTAGGTTTTATCTGGGAATATTAACGTGTTTTTGTTTTTGGTTCTGTTGATAAGAATTATTGTGTTTATCCTGAGCAGTCAATTACGTCCATTCCAGGCAAGCCATGGGTGATACTGGCGCGTCACAACCCGATAAGACGCCTCCTTCGGCCGCGGCCGGCAGTGAAGTAGAGGAGATCTTCCGTCAGTTATTGAAGATGGCGGCGCCTCCCCCAATCCACTCCGCCCCTTCTCTGTCCCGACAAGGTTTCCAGAAGCAAGTGGACTTTAATGTCTCCATTCTGAATCAACTAGAGTTGGCCAAGAGGGACGCCACCATTATCGATTCCATCATAGAATCAATCAAGGAAAGGAACTCAGTCCTGGCCATGGCAGACAAAAATCCTAGATTACTGGAGATGATGGACACGGCGAAAGCCTTGGAAGGAGCCTCCTCCTCGGCCAGCCCCCTCATGCAGGCGATGATCATCGCTCAGTCGATGGCGCAGCCTGAATCGAGGAAGAGAAGAGCCCCTTCGCCCCCTCCCATGCTCCAGCCCTTTCGTCAGAGGGCGTCAGCCTACGGAGTCGCCGGCGCCCAGCAGTCCTCCCGCATCCCTTCAATCTTCACCCAACAACCTCGGTTCCCTCATCAGACTGGCCATCAAGGCGGTCACCAGCAGTCGCTCCGCGGGCCCTGCTACGGTTGCGGCCAATACGGGCATCTGCGCCCCGNTCAACTTAGAGGAAGATGGAACTCCCTCAAAGGTCTCGCCCCCTACCTGGAGGATACGGTAGAATCCCAAGGAGGTGCCCTCACCTTATAGATTTCGCTTACCTTCCTTTCGTTCTTCCCTCACACGTTCACGTTATCCCTTTCGCTCCTTTTCGTTGTTTACCTAGTTTGTTTTTACTGTTCCTTAGCTGTTCCATAGCCTTTCGTTTCCATCGCCTTTTCATTTTTTGTCGCCCTCTCACTGTGCCATAGGCCTTCGTCTTTCACTACATTATCATGTGGTTTGGCGCGTAGCGCCCCTCACCATTGTACGCATAGCTTCTTCCCCAGATAAAGCCGATACCTCAACGAGACAAACGCAGGTTATCACGTATGGAGTGATAACGAGAGAAGTGATAATTTGATTTTGTCAAATTAAAAAAATATTTTTTTTAAAGATCGAAGCTACTCGGACTCATTCATTAAATACTCTTGTAGTGCGGGACGACTATGAGCAGTACTCGCGTAGGGAAAAGAAGCGAACTAACGCGTGAATCCCCGATTAATTTTTTTTCCAAATGTCATTTTCAGACTCGAAATACATATGAAAGATGCGGCCAAATGCGATACTTATCTCGCCGGACTGCGAAAGATGGCGGCAAACTTCAAATTTCAACAATTTATCGTCCGAGTAAGTAATTGTTTCTCAGGTCCGCCGCCCTGGATACTCCGATATTCTCAAACTCGTATCCACCATCCCGGCTCCTCAGCTGCTCTATAATGTAAGAAATCGAGAAATACTCAGATTGGCTATCAAAATCACCCCCCCCCCCCAAATAACCAAAAAAAATTGTTCTAAAGTTAATTTATGGATTCGAGACCACATTTTTGTTTGTAGGACGTCAATCTGAGTAACGAGTTGTTCGACAGAAGAAGACTGGAGGAGATGATAGAGGGGCGGGAGCAGATTACGATCTACAATTACTTGCCCGCAATGACTACGGACACTTTCGAGGTGAGGTCGAGGACAATTATTTTTCCTAAAACATAGGTTAGCCCATGTTATTGTTGTTATCCGGCGTCGACGGTCTGGCGGCCGTTGACTTTCACGACGTCCGTCCTTGCGTGGCCAGGAAAGCACTCGGTAATGCTGTGAATAATGTCTCTGCCTAGTCTCATTCTCTAGTCAGATAAATCGACTAGAGGGGTCGGAATGAGGGGAGACGAACAATGGAATTGAGAGTTTGTCTCTCACTCATTCCGACCCCTCTAGTCGTTTTATCTGACTAGAGAATGAGACTAGGCAGAGACACTGTTCACAGCACTAGAGTTTCGATCCTTATATGATCTACCTCTGATTTGCTACTCGCGAATCCACCTCATTGCAGCCGGCCTCGGCTTGCACGTCGTTGACGTCGATCAGGGCGTCTGGATCAGCAGCCACCGCGGCCTCGAGATGCACTCATTCTCGTCGGCACCGGTCCACTCCCGCACGCTGAACGCTCGCCAAGGTGCGCTGTAGAGTTCGAGAATCGTCTCTTAATTTGACGCGCACTCTCTCGGCTCTCTGACCGGTGTACGCTGGAATAGGATAGACTGAGAAAGGGAAATCGATTGCTGTAGTTGAAACCTTTGCTTCTCCAGGGTACAACAACTGCGAAATCCGATTCGATGACATGGTCGTCATCGTTGGAAGGGAGATCATGCACGATTTCAACGATGGAAGTTTTAATGTCGGGATACAAAAATATCGCGAAGCCGGTGAGTAATTTCGAAATTGTTCGAAAAAATCAATGCAAAGTTGCTGTTTTTATGAGTTTTCATTGGAACCAGAAGGAATTTTTTTAGGACCACACAACTACGTGAAGAGAGAAGTGATGCGCGTGACGAACATATACCGTACGTGGAGCAGGAAGAGTGAGGATGGGAGGTGTGGGAGCTTCCAGAGATTCCCCGAAATTCAGTCCTTTCAAGGTTTCTCGTCGACTGAATAAGACTAACAAGTGACACGCCCCGTCCCGAGCAATCGCATAAAAACAATTACTGATTTTACCTTTTCCGTTACCTATCTCGAACTATAATTCTGAAATTGCAACTCCTCATTTGTTTTCCCTGTTTCCAGCCGAGTCTTCCTCCCTCCTGGCACTGCTTGACGATTACAAGAAGAACGGCATACCCGCTAGCAGGGTTTTCATCGCATCAGGCTTCAATAAATGCGGACGCCCAGCAATAACAGACGCGAGTTAAAGCAGTTACATATCTACGCATTCAATATTAAACACTCGTTCATTTGTTCTTATCCAGCTTCTTTTCCGGAATGTCTCTCGAGTGCCGCGTGCACAGTTATTATCGCGACGATCGCGTGCCTCTGCACCGGAAGTACGTGGGAATGGCCAATGAGGTAATGATAAGGATTGGCCTTTCGTAAATAGGATTGGCCGAAAACTTGCTCAAAAAACTTTTGCAGCTTTTACGAAATTCATACGATTCATTTGTCGTAGAACTGAAAAACTACCCGATCTAGTAGTGCTGAAGAATTTCAAGTACGAATTTGATCAATAATTTCGCAGACAATTCCGTCGTGGCAAGTAGAGGGAGAGTCCAGGGAGCCTATCGACTTCTATAATCCAAGAATAGGCGAGCAAGGCCCATTCAAATTTCGCTGCCAGGCCGATCCCGTGCACGGATTTCCTAATAGGTGCGTTTATGTTTTGCTTGTTGTTTGTATCGTTGTTGTTGCTTTCAGACTGACCAATGTGTGCCGCTGGGGCAACTACTCGATCGCGTTTTCTGATGGGAAAATGTGGGCGTTCAAGAACGCGACGAGAACTTGGAGCGTTGTTATCGTACTAAATACGGAGCATTTTGTAAGTGGTAGTGTATCTAGTTGAAGAGGGAATTCCAATTACGAGAAGAAGGAATTTCGCAAACAAATCGGAGACTCTAAGCAAAACGTATAGTTGCCGGAGTTTCATCTTTGATCCATGCAAGTAATTTTTTTTTCGTTCAGGATTGGACCACCAACAACTCGCACCTCGATTTCGTCAACAGAGCGGAGGATGATAAAGTCATGCTCGTCAAGTTCTTTCCCAGTCGTGACGACTGCGAGTATCTGAAAGTGTACCAGTTCACGATGCCCGTGCCGGCGTCTAGGCAGCTATCGAGTACCAGAATCCAGGATGTGGATCCATGGAGGATCCGGGATTTGGATCCATGGAGGATCCAGGATTTGGAACCAAGATCACTCGGTGAGTTATTGAATTTTCCATTGTAGCTGGTATGGTAAAATGAAATGTGCATGAAGGGGAATGGCTTTTCCAGAACAACACCGACTGGAACTTCGAAACAGGCAAGAGTTGTTCGCTATGCCACTCATAAATTCACGAAACAATCCGTTTGCTCGCATCTCGCAGCCGCGTTCCACTGGCGAGCATCTATTTTTTATTATTATTTTTATATTTTAATTATTTTTTATTGAATGTCAGCCTATTCAGATCGTCCGGTCGGACAGGAATCGCTCTCTGACCGATGGAGACGTCAATTAGCTGCTTCATCACCTCTCAATTGGACAGGAAATGGCACAGCTGAGAGCGCTAGAAGTGACAGTTCAAACGGCGGGTGAGAGCTTTTCTACTTTCTATTTTTTTAAATAATTAAAGGAGGACTAAACTCAATATTTTCCGGGCAAATCTGACCACCTGGTTAGGTTGGTCCCTTAAAGTACAGGAGACATGAAAAGCGAAGCGAGAAAAGCGCGCTCAAAGTTTCTACAGAGCACAGGCAAATTCAAGATGCGCGGTGCAAAAAGAGGGCAGAGAAGCAGAGAAAGGAAGAGGGTGGGAGAGACTCCTCACTCTAGTGTACTCTGCCGCTCTCACCCGCTTCCCTTCCCGCTTCCCTCGCCACAGTATCTCACCCTGATCGCACAGGGAATTGGCTCTTCCAATGTTGTAGTTTCGTCCTTCTTTAATGTGCTATTTCCAGAGCGCGTCGTCTTTCAACCGCCACTTCGATCCTTCCTTCTGCAATCACAGCTGCATCCCCTGCAGAGAGTACCTCGTCTCCCGTTATTCGCACAAACGCGATAGCAACGACGGAAGAGACACCTAGCAGTTCAGTGGGCAATGATGGGTAAGCAGTTGATTCGATACTTTTAATTTGTAATAATTTCACATTTTAAATAATTATCAATTTCTAGAATAAAAACCACCAGCAAAATCTGCTACTCTACGGATGACTCGATCATCAGATCAGTGATGATTCCCTGTGGCCATGTCGCCTGTTCGGATTGCATTGGGAAAGCACTGAATATGAGGCCGAGCCTCTTTTCTTCTTCTAGAACGGGATGCCCATTCTGTAGGAAACAAGTAGACTCTACTCATAGATTGTTCGAATAATCCTCACAATCAGTATTATATCGAATTATTGACACTTTTTGCGCCATTTGTCTAAGTGTTTAAGAGTGACTGTCTGACTCGAGTGAAAAAACCTTGGCAAAGTGAAAAAATGAAATTCCTTCAAAATGCGTGGGTGAGTAGTACTCAATGATTGTAGCACAGCGCCAACATATTTATTGATTTGGATCGCTCTTCGCCGAATGGCGCGAATTTTTGAAAACTACCGTAACCCAACCGACTTTGTTATTTCGCAATCGTTTGAAATGAGTGATATCACAATCAACGCGCAATATTCCAGTGATTATGCACCCCAAGTTTCATCACAATCGAAAAGCAGCTCTTTGAGAAAAATCGAAAAAACTACTTTTTTCGACAAAACATTCTCTTTTTCCCAGAGGGTTGATAATAAATGTACCATTTTTAATGCCTTATTTCAAAGATTTACCATCCCTCCTACTGTGCTTCAAATATAAACAAAATTAAAAAAATACCGTCTGGAGAAATCTTTTAAAAAGTGCGACCAATTTGAAAAAAAGTCAGTTCTCGATTTACCGAAAATACCGTAGTCCGGGAGCGACATATAAAAACATGTTTTTCATTTTTTTCACAGTTGATTTTTTGCCGTTTTGTTGTATTTGTTTATTCGTTTATAGAGGCATGCGATAAATAGAAGGTAAAGTGTCACGACAAACGAAGGAAAAGCAACAAAAAATCAACTGTGAAAAAAATGAAAAACATGTTTTTACATGTCGCTCCCGGACTACGGTATTGTCGGTCAATCGAGAACTGACTTTTTTTCAAATTGGTCGCACTCTTTTAAAGATTTCTCCAGACGGTATTTTTTAATTTTGTTTATATTTGAAGCACAGTAGGAGGGATGGTAAATCTTTGAAATAAGGCATTAAAAATGGTACATTTATTATCAACCCTCTGGGAAAAAGAGAATGTTTTGTCGAAAAAAGTAGTTTTTTCGATTTTTCTCAAAGAGTTGCTTTTCGATTGTGATGAAACTTGGGGTGCATAATCACTGGAATATTGCGCGTTGATTGTGATATCACTCATTTCAAATGATTGCTAATTAACAAAGTCGGTTTGGTTACGGTAGTTTTCAAAAATTCGCGCCATTCGGCGGAGAGCGATCCAAATCAATAAATATGTTGGCGCTGAGCTACAATCATTGAGTACTACTCACCCACGCATTTTGAAGGAATTTCATTTTTTTCACTTTGCCAAGGGTCAACACAAATATTTTCACTGACTCAGAAACTCACTCTTAATTGATAAACATTTTTGAGAGCTTATTTATCTCATATTTTTAACCAGAAACACAAAACATCATTGATAATCTACTGAAGAATAAACAACAAACGATAACAGGCGACAACTTTCTAACTATTCTACGTGTTCCGAGATCACTCCTCACATCTTGTATCAGATAATAAGGTGATATTCGACAGAAAGGGATAACGGGAAAGGGATCGGAGTCTCATTACAAGCTACATTGTTGGACACTTAAAGAGGGAAAACAAGAGCAAATCTAGACAACTCTCTAGTCCCAATTTACTCCTTCTTGGGCACCACATGCGACAAGCCGATGCCCGTGGTGAGCGGCTCGACACCCGCAAGCGCGAGCTCGCTCTTCCTCGCGCCCCATCCGCGGCGCGCGTCACGCGTCCAACGCGGCACCACGTCGTCCGCGAGCAGGCGGTGCATCACCTGAGTGAGGAGAAGGCTTATATTTGATCTTAGCACCCTCGCAATACTTCAATCATCAGATGAAAAGAGGTTTTATGAAGCAGCATTGATGTTACTATCAAAGACCATCTCAACAACCCTCATAATTACAAACAGTGAAACAGTAAAGTTGCGATTGATGAAGCACTTTATTTCAGTGACCTATTTTCTGGCTGGTTGTACCTACAGTATTCCTTTACCGTAACTATTCATGGTTTCGGAAAAACAAGCTTCTTCCACTAAGAACCCGTGACCTACCATCTGACCTGACTTACGTACAGTACACGTCGGCCGAACCTGTTCGTGGTTTCTGAAGCTACTACTAGTGACCTAATACCTGCCCGCCTACAGTATTATTTCTGCCATACCGAACCTCCTACCGTACCTGTTCGTGGTTTCTGAAGGGCAGCTTGCGCCACTCGGCCTCCAGGTGCGAGGGCAGGTTCGCGTAGAAGGGCGCGGGCTGCAATATTTTTTTAAAATAACGAGACTGGAACCGATATTGAGGGAAGTGGATGAATAGCACCGATGACTAATTCATGAAACCACAATTTCGTAAATGAGCCAGATACGTATTTCTTCTGTCGTGTTCGCCTACAACTATCGCAACTCCGGGTGAGCTAACATGATTTGTTGAAACATTAAAAAAATATCTCAAATTGATGACTACAAAGGCGACGAAAAAATTTCAAAAAATAATTGTAAAAATTGTATTGGAATCAGCGCATTCACTCCACCAACTACTTCATGGAAGCTCGAAACCCATAAGCGCGTGCTTTCACAGAACACAATTATTATTTTTAAAGGGGCAAATGCTTCGTTCATCTTTCTGTCACACCTATCCTTCTTCATCTAACTGCGAAACGCCAATGCATTCGTTTCCTTCAAACAATGCATAAATTTTTCTCTACGTCGGAACAACCTTTTTTTTCAAAACAAAAACAAAAAACAATAACAATAACAATACCTTCGGCTTCCTCAACGGGTATCTGCCCTCGCCGTAGAAGTCGTCCAGGTTGAGGCGCTGCAATTGATTGATAATTATGATTATTTTTGGAGCAAGATAAATTTACAAGGAATCAAAGAGGAGCCTCATCGCTCACTATTACAAAGTATGTGAAACACGAGTTGTGCATTTTAAAATTGAAGCTTTTTCAAATGTTTTGATTTCCAGTGATAAGCTCATTGTCATTTCATTGTCATTTCGGTTTACCGTCAATCAGGCAGTTTGATCAATTGTGAACGAACAGAAGCAAATTTACAGTTCTCGTGAAACTTGAACCCGCACAACTTTTCTATAAATTGTGCACAATTAAAAATACATCAGCCAGCCCTTCATAATTCAACCCAGCACCGATTTTCTCATACCCCTGTAGAGAGGCCCTATAGCACCCTCCCATCTATCTACAGAATCTATCAACCTATAGCATCTATCTACCTATTCTACAGAATCCACCGTCTCCCACACCCAATCAACTGTATCCTCTCCCTACTACTGCCTACCATGTCCCTAATAGGGACTCCCTATCATCCCAGGAGGGGAATCAGATCCGTTACTCACATCAATCGGCAGCAGCTCGTCCTCCATCTTCAGTCCAGTGACAATCGGAGAGGCGATCTTCTCGGGCAGGAAATGGCGCGAGGGCGACATCTCCACCACGTGCAGACCCTGATCATTAAAACGCGGTCTCCGTAAGAACGTCGAAATTAGAAGGTGAAGTGGCACAGTAGTCTAAAATCATCCCCAGGGGTTCATACTTTGTGGTAAGAGTCCCTAGGGGTGGAATACACTTCAGCCAAAAAATTGACCCCAAAAGTTGATCTTTGATCTTTGCGATCGAAAATTTTCATCTTTATTTTACCCCCACATGTTATACACCATTCGATAGAGCATCAAAAGTTATGCATTTGGTTAAGTTTTCAAAGGTTTTGAACTTCAACTTTTCGAGAAAATCGAGAAAATGTTGAAAAATGACGATATCATTTTTTTCAAAAAAATATAGACCAATGTTCCAATGATTTGCTGCCCCTGGAAACTTGACATAATGTGTAACATTTCACAAAGAATTCATTAAAAAATATCTCGATCCGATACGAGATACCTCGCCATCACTTTCTTTCAAAAAACTAAAACCCGATCGTCGACGCAGGTTCGAATCCGCCTCCCCACATTAATCGTTTGCCAACTTTTATTCGTCCACAATCGATGTTTTTTTTCGATGGCAATTCACTCTTTATCAATCATTACGTTCATTTAGTGTTGTTTTGACTACTTTTCGGAAACAATTGTGATCATACCTCTCCTCGACTTTTTCACATAAGGGGGGACCCTTATGTGAAAAATGAGTTACCAACTTTTTACTTCAAATGACGTTTTTTCTTAGTGAATTCACTTTTCGTAAGTTTTTACGTTGATTTGACTATGATTTCTCAACATTGGAGATGGAAAAATTTGGTCATTTTTTCACATAAGGGGGGATCCTTATGTGAAAAAGTCGAGGTGAGGTATGATCACAATTGTTTCCGAAAAGTAGTCAAAACAACACTAAATGAACGTAATGATTGATAAAGAGTGAATTGCCATCGAAAAAACATCGATTGTGGACGGATAAAAGTTGGCAAAAGATAAATGTGGGGAGGCGGATTCGAACCTGCGTCGACGGCTCTTATCACAAAGTATGAACCCCTGGGGATGATTTTAGACTCCTGTGCCACCCCCTTGTACGTTCTTACAGAGACCGCATTTTAACACAATAATTAAATTGTAAACACATTTTCGAAAATGCATTGTTCCCGCACAATCGCAGTTGAAGACAGACCACCACGTGCAGACCCTTAGGATTTCCTTGAAATTAGTTTTGCAAGTGGAAAAAGGAGCAAGCATACTGCAGGTTTCATAGAATATTTAACAGTGCGCTGAATCAAACATCACAATAGACCGTCACCTGCGAACATATATAACAATTAACTTTCATGGAATCAGAGATTAAAGCTCAACGACGATCATTTGTCGTAATAATTTTGCAGGTTTCACAGCCTAGTCAAGTCTGGATCGAACCAACCGCCGCAATAAGTCGTAATCTGTGTCCATATTCAAAAAAAAAAAATCTCTGATTCCACGACTTTTAATTTTTGAACTCAACGTCTAAAACCACACAAAAGAGCAAATCCTCGACCTTTCTTTCGGCAATCGGCTGGAACGTCTCCTGATTGAGTAATCCCGTGATTCACGTTTAGGGTAGGTCAAATCGAGTCGAGTAGCTCGGGTACCCGATTCCATTACCCGACAAGTCCATTACCCGGCCGGTTCTGCCAGAGGGTACATTACCCGGTCGGGTACCCGAGTGCGAGCGAGAAGAGTCGGGTACCCGACTGGACTCGACTTGGACTCG
>LS578204.1:22066-36397 GCA_900490775.1 Pristionchus maxplancki
GCGGGCCGGGCGGTTTCGCGTTTCGATCCAGATAGGGGATGGAATTCGGAAAGACGGCAGCTCTCGCGATCGTCCAATCCAATCCCATGTTGAGGATGAGACCGAAGAGGGAAAGGAGGAACAGAGAAATACGAGTAATACTATAGTTCCTCTTTGAGACGAGAAAACTGGCGAAATGAGGCTTGTTTGTTCCTTTCTTCTTCTCCACTTTGGTTATTCTCGAAAGAGAGATCGCGTCAGATCTCAGATTGTCGACAACGATCACAGCAAAGGCTGCCGCACAAACGATGCCGATGTCGAGCAGCACGAACCAGCCTGAATTATCGATTTTCGAAAATAAATAATAGAAAAACTAACCGAGTCCGGGCAGATTATCCGCCTTGGCCAGGGAATCCGCAAGGATGGTCACTACGAGCATTAGGGAGGTCATTGTTGTTAGTCCGGTTGTAATCTGGGGGAGTATTATTTTGAGGAAGAGCGAGAAAAAGTGGGGATCACCGCAATTTCCACAATCTTATCCTCTCCAGCGAAGAAGATTCCGATTAGGGCGACGACGCAAATGAGAATAGTGGGA
Source organism: Pristionchus maxplancki (assembly GCA_900490775.1). Classification (NCBI taxonomy): domain Eukaryota; kingdom Metazoa; phylum Nematoda; class Chromadorea; order Rhabditida; family Neodiplogasteridae; genus Pristionchus; species Pristionchus maxplancki. Next base: position 22,641 of record LS578204.1, read on the forward strand.
AGAATAATCAGAGTAACCCAGAAGAACGGACGGCGCGCCATTGAGAAGTGATAACCAATCTGTATTATCGTTTAGAGATAAAATATTTGAACAAATTAGCTTACCTGAGCACTAGTAACATCATTTTTGTTCAATTGCCGATACGCGAGTGTCATATTACCGGAGAAGCGCCACTCACTGTTACCCTAGAATGATTTCAATATTTTTCAAATTTTCAAAACACAAAATTTGCCATTAGTTGTGGTCGATCTGGCGTCGTATCAACAAGAGTAACGGTTGTTCCCGAGAATCCTTCGAGCGAAAAGCAGAGAAGGCAGTTTTGCTTGTCGAATGGGAAGGCGTCGAACTGAGAAAACATTTTATTTTGAAATTATTGGCTAAAAATGTCTCAGAAAGTTGAAAAATTCACATTCATCGGACAATTGAACGTAATAATTTGGTAGACATCTCGAGTGACTTCACCGGTGTAGCGAATCTGTGATTTTTTACATTTCTGGTCACGATCGACAAATATACCCTCGCACTATTGACGTCCGGAAGAACGGCTGTTGCTGCTGAGCTGAACGTGACAGTGGCACCCGGGTTAAAATCTGAGTGTCACCTCTCGCACGGGAACACGTCGGGTTGCCAGACGGCGCTCGACTTGACGGCAATTCCAGTAATTCCATCGTTGAGGGCAGGGTCCCAGCCGAGGCGAGGGTCAGTCCAGCGCTAGAGTTTGTCATTATTCGAAACATTCTTGAAATTCTGAAACTCGTACATAATTCATGGTCGTCAGCACGTTGACGGTCCAATCGCGTTCATTCTAAAATTATACCGGATATCGCGTTTTTTACGTGAACTGACCATGCTAGCGACGATGGCTTGAGCGATGGTGATTTGCACCACTAAAGGTGTTGAACCTGAGAAAACCTCGGTTTAGGTAAGGAAGGAGAAGGTCACAAACTGTTGCCGTCGACGTACGGTGAAACCATGTTGTTGTAACCCGTGAAGATACGGTCTGTCAGGAAAACCATCCTTTCTGGTACAGACTGCACCGAAGTTGCGAGCAAGAGCAGAGGTAGACACGGGAAGTAGATAACGCTCATGACTTCCGTTAATGGCAATATTCCGGACCCGCCGCAATGTCTCTAACCGCTAATGTCTGTGAATTGCCTCTCCGCGTGTCAGGTACACCATTATCTACCCGTTTCCAATGTGGAATGAGGAAATTATGACAATAATACTCGTTTTTTCAGTGGCAATACTTTATTTTCAAACTCTCAAGCCCAACAAAGAACAGCATTCAGCACAAGGGCAGTAATCGCGAGCAGGAACAGGGTGACTCGCGTCGCTCTGAACAACTTCTTCGAGAAGATTATGGGACGAAAGAAGGAGCAAGTGTCCTTGCTTCTTCTCTTGTACACCAGAGCTAGCGATCTCGCTGCGTCCAGAATGAGCACGGCGATGACCGAGACGCAGACGACGACGATCTCAACGAAGACGAACCAGCCTGGAATGAGGCCTCGTGATTGTTAACTACGCTGTTTTTCTTGTCATTCACTTGCTAGTTCGCATGCACAATACTTATTGTGAGTTTGTACCACGAATTAAAACGAAATCGTAAATTACCCAATCCAGGCAGGTTATCAGACTTATCGAGGGCGTCGGAGAGAATCGTCACGACGAGCATGAGCGACGTCATCGTTGTTAGGCCAATGGAGGCCTGAAGTTGAATTCGCAGGCGCAGTGTGGAATTATAAACTTTCCGCATTGACAACGGCGTCGGCTCTATCGTTGAAGAAGATGCCGAACAGCGTGACCAGACAGAAGAGGCATGTGGGAACGATGATGAGGAAGATCCAGAAGAACGAGCGACGAGCGAGCGTGAAGTGGAAGAGAAGCTAAATTTTGATTTCACTGACAAATATCGTGACTACACTCTAGTCCCGTACTCGATGTGTCTGCACGTCATCCGTACGAGATCTCTCGTCTGTCACCTCCAGATTCCCAATCACATTCCATTCGCTGTTGCTCTAAACGATTGCATTAGCGCGCTTGCTGATTGGATGTTGCTAAATTAAATGTCGGAGCCATGCCGTGACAGAGCAGACTACGCACGCACCCGCATCTCGATTGGGTGGTCGGAGATATCGGAGAGGTTGAGCGAGACTCCCGCTAGTCCATCAAGGGCAATGCAGATTGAGCAACGCTGGGTGTCGAAGGGGAATTTGTCGAACTTAATTGAAAATTATCTATGAAAAGTTTAGAAAAAGCTTACTTTCATCTGGCAAATATAGGCAACAAGAGAGTAGAATAGATGCTGACGCTACCGTCATGACGAATCTGAATCTTGGCGTCACAATCAAACATACTTCCCAACACAAAACTCTGACCGAAACGCTGTTCAACTTGTCGTTTTGCGCACTGCTGATTTGAGTGCTGAAAATATTTGAAATATGCTTGATAATTTGTAAAAATTCTAACTTCTCGCATGGGTAGACGTCTGGCTGCCAGACTGCTTCGGCCTTCATCGATATTTGGCTGATGCCGCCAGCTGTCGAGGGATCCCAGACGAGACGAGGATCGCTCCATCTCTGCTTATTTCGAAATAATTGAATAGTTGTGGAAAATATAAAAAAATGCTTCAAACTCACGTAGTTGGCGGTCATTAGAATGGTGACCGTTTCGTCTCGCTCTGTCTGAAAGAGCGTACTTTTGTTGCAAATTATTCTCGAAAAATTCAGAAATCTTACCACGCAAGCGACAATGATTCGAGAGAGGCCGAGTGATACAGAAAAGGCAGAAGGGGAGTCTGTGAGGTTTGCTGAAAAATGTGATTCAAATGAAAACTGTGTGAAAGTCTATCCACAAACGAACTCTGTCGGCCAACACAGGGTGACGCCTTCGCATTGTAGTCTTTGAAGAGAGTTTGAATCAGGTCAGTTGAATAATTCATGGAGGTAACATTTGAAATGGAAGATATAAGAACTAAACAAAGCCAGTAGAAGCAGCGCATGACTTCAAAATATCACGAACCTTCGGAGGAATGTTTATCCTCGAACCCAAGTCAAAGTTGATTATGTCGGCCGAAGTTGTCTAAAGTGACTTTTGACCACTGACTAAGCACTCAAGATGTTTATTTTTCGAGTCAACTACAATCGACTCACAAATCCGTCAAATTAGTGTTCCAGATGCGGGTGAAAAAACTCAGTATTGGAAACCGCTGCGAATTTGACTCTTGATCGTGACCGGAAGTACGATCAAGAGTCAAATTCGCGTCTAAGTATCAATGCTATCAATGAACAGTGAATCTTATCCAAGTATCGACAAATGATTACGAACTTATCATTATTTTTATCATCTATTTCGGAGTAGTGACTATGACTAGTGCGCCTGGGAGCATGACGCTCATCAGAATTGCTCACAAGGGATTCAATCTCAGTTTATCTCATCTCAGTTAGTGTATTCGACGGATGAACAGCGAACAAATTCGCTACGCTTTAGTATTAGTTCATGCGGTACGCAACTCACTAATTCGTATAATGACGCGTATTCAGGCTTCTTCGTTTGGATTCATTACTAATTTGACTGCCTTACTGACGATCAGATGTAACAAGAATATGCACACCTCGTACGTTTGAATCATTATCGTTATCGTCAATTTTTCGAATCCATTTTTTTTTCAGATTCGGCTTCATTTGCGTCTGTCTTGCAGCAAATAACATCGTTGTTTTGGCAATAAATTCTATTTGGTCGAAACAGAAACAATTCGTATTTATTTGCAGTTTTTCAGGTATTTGGAGAATAACGTCATCTTCGATAATGACTTTTCGATTAGCAGATTGGTTGGGATGGTATTTGAGAATGCATAAACAGTGTATTATCATGAGATTCAGATCGGTTTTGCTCTATGGAATCTCGGAAACCGGCTTCACCTTTTTGTCTCAGCAAATCGACTTTTTGCCATAGTATCGCCGTTCAAGAGCTACAAATACGCAACTCTGCATTTTACTTTGATAATCGCTTGTGCGATTTTATTCTCCGTGCTTTTACAGACATTACCACTACTGCTCGGTGATATTTGAATTATAACAATTATTCAATCTCTTTAACAGTTGATGATATTTGGTTCTGCTACGATCGTCAGACAATGCGATGGAATTTTTCGAACTCTGAAGTCGGGACATTTTACGAAGAGTTAGTTGATTTTGAATCATTCGGTTATGTATAAAACTGCTGGTTTAGCTATGTCTTTCATGCGATCAGTGTTGTCGAACTATTTTTAATTGTTATCATTGATGTTATCACTCTTATTCATCTCAGATCCACCAATAACAAAGTATGACAAGAGCATGTTGATCAGATGATTATGCTCTTTCCAGAACACTTCCATTACGACTAACTCCGGAATTGCTATTAACCGTTCGCTAGAAATTCGTTTATTCAAGCAAGTAAGAAATCATAGATTTGTCATCATTCAGATTATATTTTTGCAGTCATTCAGTCAGAGTATTCCCCTGCTTGTTGCCTTCTCTATCTTTGCATTCATTACGCCGAACCTACATGATGATTTCTGTATTTTTGAGTTGTTTCTTTTTTTATTACTCTCAGATTTCAGCAAAGTTTTTATCCACAACATTGATGTGGCACTTGGAACACGGAGTTGATGGGTGCAGTGATTTTCGAAAATTGTTTTACTATTTGTTTTCAGGCTGATCGTTGTCATCTTTCACACTCGCCTGCACTTGCTCAGTGGGGAAACGGCTGTTGTCAAAACAGTCATACCATTGAACCACGAGCATGAGTGACGTCATCGTCGTTAGTCCAATTGACGCCTGAAGTGGATCCGTACATTAGTTGCATGTTCTAGCCTTTTCTTCAATTGTCAAAAAAATATCAAAACGGAGCAAAAACTTAAAGCGCTCTGCACCGCATCGTCCCCTTCATAGAAGTAGACGCCGACGAGGGTTACGAGACAGAAGAGGAACGTTGGAATGATTATGAGAAAGATCCAGAAGAAGGCACGGCGGACGAGGGAGAAGTGGAAGATGACCTAAAACGTGAATGAAAATGCTGAGAAATAGGCTTCTTTACCCTGTGCGATTGCATTCCGTCATGCACTATTCGTTGCTCGTCTCTCGTCAGATTTCTGACGACGTCCCACTCACTGTTGCTCTGAAATTTTCAATTTTTCTGTTTTTAAAGTGAAATCGCTACCCTTAGCTCGATCGGGTGCTGCGAGACATCCTCTAGAGTGAGGAAGAGACCGGAGGGGCCGTCGAGTGCGAAGCAGATCGAGCACTGCTGCGCGTCGAAGGGAAAAGCGTCGAACTGAAATTATTTGTTGTAAATCATAGAAACAATTGTAAAAAATAAACCTTCATCTGACAGATGTAGTTGACAACTTGGTTCGCGTCTTGCCGTACGCTTCCGTCGTATTCGATCTGAGAGTATTGTCATTTGGGCTCGGCACTTTCAAGGATAAATCGAGAATGAACTCACTATAACGCTAGTCGGCGGCAAGTCCTTGAGTACTGGACCGACTTTTGTGCTGAAATTGAACTATTTCCCTTCTTTGATCGACGTGGACGATACCTCTCACAGGGGTAGACGTCAGGCTGCCAGACGGTGTCTCCCTTCATCGATATCTGACTGATGCCGTCGGCCGTTGATGGATCCCACGCAAGGCGAGGATCGAGCCATTTCTGAATGATTTCCAGTGGAGAAAGTACTCCTATTCGAAAAGATGAAAAAGAAAAAAAGATCTCGTAGCTCCATACATCGCCTCTTGTAATCGGATTAAATTTGATAATGTTCTTCGCCCTTCATCTTGGACTCTCGGATGAACGAGAGAATTCCGAATCAATGAGGAAATCACTCACATAATTCGCCGTAAGAAAGATGCTGATCGTCCAGTCGCGCTCATTCTGCAAGACACTGATGCTCTCAATCACTTTCAATGAATTTGCGAAGAACTGACCACACTGGCGATAATTGCTCGAGAGAGTCGAAGTGAGACAGTCTGCGTGCTGGACGGATCTCCGATATGTTCTGTAAATAACGCATATTTTCAATTAAATTTACGGTCAAAACTGCGAGTAGCTCACTGATATTGGCTGCGTAGGGCGACGCTTGCGCATTGTAGTCTTTGAAGAGGCGGTCGACCAGTTCGTTCGTCGCTTTCAATGAGGCAGCACAAACATCAGAGAAAAAGATCGAAAAGAGAAAGGGAGCGATCCCGAGCGAGAATCGCATTACAATGAATAACCTGGAATCGGGACACTATCAGGGTTATAGCATCGACAATTCACTAACAGGGCAATGGGAAACATGTGGTCAGAGGTGATTAGGGGAACCAATGCGAGTTGCACCGGGGCGATTAATTTGATCGATGTGCGCAAACAAACGAACAAATATTGAAGAGATGAGAGAGACGAACTCGTCATCATCCGATTTCCCACTGGTTGAATGCACCTGAATAATGATGTTGCCCTTGGTAGGGCAACTGTATTTGGAAGGAAATGTTCACACAATGCATAAAACCGTCCAATGGTTCTCAAACATGACCTCCGCTTTTGGCATTTTTTCAATCGCACATTTTGCATTCGTGGATTGGTACGACACACATATTTGAGTTGCACACAATTTGTGGCTTGCGTTGAACTAATAAACAATAACGCCCCAGTGAGAATTCAGTGTGTTGAGTGCACGGTCAATGAAAACCACGTGTGCCATGTATAGGCTACAAAAGTAAACAAACATTGCGAGCGCATGCTTTTACTATACTCAAAACAAGGGAGATTATGTTGATTTGCTGAGAAGTGTTAACTTGTTTGGAAAATGTAGAAGATTCTTTCAGTGTTTAAAATGTCACTGCTATTTGTTCGCAAAACAATCCCCATTGTTACCCAACAATTGTGGCGTACGTGAATTTCACGACCGGTTTTTGAACGGTAAACAGTAATTCCGTTTCATACTTATTAATTTTTGTTCTTCTAAGCACCAGTTCGTGATTTATCACTCCGGCCGACATCTCTATACTTAAAACTTCTATGCCAGTGAATTCATCTTTACCGTATGGCATGGAAATTGATCGAGAGATCTTACTATCGATAATCGAAAAGTGAGTTACGAAACTTCACGCTGCGCAATATGTAGTTTTAGCTTTCAAATTGTCCTTCCTTGCATCAACACTCTAACTGTTCACATACTAATGATGTTTCTACTGAGTGATCCCAAATTTATGGGCTTTGATATTCGGCTGGGATATCTCTTGACTGAGGTTCACGTTTCCAATTACGTATTACATTTTGTGTTTTGTATGCAGATTTTCCTGATCGAGTTCGATTGGGTCTTCAATTTTGGCTTCCGCATCTACTTTCCCGCACCTTACTCTGCGCTTTATTGCGGCGGACCGTTATGTCAGGTTTTTGAGAGCCGCTCTATTATAATGGTGATTTATTACAATACAATTTCGAATATTATGCGAAAATGTTCTAGATTGTTCTCGGCTTAACTATCAATGCGAATATTCTTAGCTTTATATTCCTACTCATGAGAATGCACGAGAAAGCCTGTGGGGGAAGGTATAGCTTGCTGCAGTTAACGGACAGGTAGAGTGATGTGGTAGATTACTGTTACTTCACTGTTCAAGATCATAATCTGCCCAAGTGTTGCTGTTTCATTCGCCACGGATTCTTTTCATGCATAGTAATCTAATTTCTAGGTGGCAAGCAGTTGTCATGATTCTTCAAGTGATCGCGATAGGCGTCATTATCTGGTCCTTCGCAGCACATAGCGATTACCACGAGAAAGTCACAAGCATACTTGACGTAAAGTCTTTTTACAAACAAAAGCTAAATTTTTCAACTGAATTTCCGAGTGAAAAAGGTGAATTTGCAGTATCCCGATCTTCATTGGCTGCTGGAGCGGGGAGGGAGGTTCTTTCTCTTCTCGAAAACGCAAGACGCTCAATATGGTATAAAGTTTGAGAAAATTTCAAAATAAATTTTTAACTTTTCCGAGATGTACATTCTTGGAGCCTCATTGCTAATTATCGGCCCAATTCCTGTGATTCTCACTTTTGATGCAGCAAGAATGTTGTTCTACACTAAAACGGTTTGTGGTAGTGTGAACAGGCTTATCTCACCATAAAAGTGCTGTAAAATCGTTATAATTTGATTCTCTAGTGATTTCAAGCAATTCCAGACCGTTGCATCCAACAAAACACAAAAGATGAAACGCCATTTGCTTGTTCTTTTTGTTGTTCAGGTAAACCAATTCACACCAAAACATAAAATTATCAACAGAAAAAAAACCTTTTTAGCTAATTGGCGCAATGCTGAGCGTGGTCTTTCCATTTTGCATACTGGTTGTGTCAATGATTTTTGATCTGACCTCTTTTACACCTGGAGTGTGTATTGTCTGGCGAGTAGTACCACTTGTTCGTTGTCTTAAAAAACTCAATTCAAGATTATGTTTTAGATATTGTTGACAATTGACCCGTTACAGTTTTCGCTCACGTTCATTTTGAAAAGCAACAGTCACGTAAAGGTTCGATTTTTTAATTACTTGGTTAGAAATCATAAATTAAGCGTTCCCTTTGCAACTGCTTTGCAACTCGATCGAATGAAGTGTCGGGTAAGTGAATAATTGAATAAAATATAAATAAAAGTAGTGTTTTTCAGAGTTGACTGTCGGTGCTGCGCGAGATAATATCAGAAAATGAAACTGTTTTCAACTGCTCGTGTTTCAGTTTACTGTGTTGTGCAGATAACTGCATTTCAGAATGCAGCCAGCTTCATGTTGATGTTGCCAGATGATGCTTTGTTTTTACACTCTAAAAATATCTTTATCTTGACTTTTTTAAATCGAATTCTAATTTGTTCAAAAAAACGTAGTCACACACATCTCTCAATGCCCTATTCAAGACCAATATGATTAACGCTCGGTAAAAGTGCCCCAACTAAGCGACAATTATAATCACTTTATTATTCGATTTGCGATAAGCTCCATTCTATTGACGCCATTACTCAAAGAAAAATGCTTTCCACAGTCGACATTCTTCAATTTCATGCAAACTGTTCTTATATCTTTCTCGGATTTTCTTTGTTCCTGAACACATGTCTATTCAATCTGATAAGGTATGATACTATCTTGATTGTTCATGCCAGAAAATTCCAGAAAAGCGGAAAAGTTGGACTCGTTTCGTTATGTATTCTTTGCCCATTGCTTTGCTGATACGACATTCGCCATCGTAAATTCGCTATCATTGATGGTGAACATACTGACGCTTCACTAATTTCAGTAACGCAATCAAGCTTTCAGTATTGGGCTCATCTTCCGAAAATCCTCCTGTTCTTTCCAACAGGGCCTCTTGCTAATATTCCAGTTCTCACTCCATTGGCTTTTCAGGTTGGAAATGTATAAATTAATGTCATTGTTTTTTTAAAAAAATGTCATTTGCGAAAAAAAAAATTGTTTTAATGCCATTTATGTCATTGTTTTGTCAACCGTTCTTTCAGTTACAATCGCTTTCCTACATCTTCATAATGTGCCTCGTATGCTCAACGTTTCTTCATCGCTTTAAAGTTGTCAACAAGTAGGCATCGAAATATCGAAAAACATGCGGATTTAGCATTTCTCAGAATGTCACCGCTTTCTCGTTTCCGTTCTAGACTAATCAATGTATTGGTCTATGTACCTGTAGTACAATGGATAGCTACGTGTGCATTTCTTATGCAGCCTGATCGCAAATTGCGGTAAATCATACAAATAATGTGACGAGAAGCACCTCTGTTCAGGTCCAAAGTCAATCAGCTTCTCGGGTCCAAATACGAATTTGATTTCAACAAGCACTACCTCATCGGCGTTGACATTAGCGTAATCGTTGCGAATTTTTCTTTTGAAGATCGCCTCAAATTAGTAATTTCAGTCCTCGGTCAATCCTCTGCTGATTGTGTCCACCTTCTCGATACTATTTGAGATGACGGTCTTGTTCAGTGGAATCATTTGGTGTGGTAAGCAGTACATATCCCAACTTTACTGGATGTTCGTCTCAGGATTTCGAATACACTTATTTATCAAATCTGCAATGGTCAGCGATCGATCAAGGAAAATACAAGGCCACGTTCTCAGAATACTCATTTTTCAAGTTCCTTTACAATCATATATATCGTAAATATCGTTATCTAACACAGGCCCTCCACCCTATTTTACTTCTTCTCTCTCCATCACTTCTGAACTTTGCGCAGCTTCTCACAGATTTTCAGTTCTCGGAAGAGGTTTTCTATGTTTTTTATTATCCAAATAGTTTCATTCTTTAGATGAACCTGCTTCTCTCACTTTGCTTCGTCGTGTACCCAGTGTCCAATCCCATTCTCAATTTTCTCCTGTCAAGAGAACTCAAAGCTGCTCTCGCACAAATACTACGTGTCTTGTGCTTACGCGGAGAGCAGCCTGGAAATTTGAACGTGGTGTCTAACCAGCTATCAATCATCTCACGAGACCGTGACAATCTGTGACAGGATAAAAGACAGGTGCACCTGTGAGTTCTTCGAAATAAATGAATTCACGTGGAATATTTTGATAAATTACAATTGTCCATGATTCAAGCTTTACAGGAGCTCAATACACATGAGTATTTTGTGATTAAATTGTGATACGAAAGAGAAAAGAGAGAAGCCAAAAATGTCGAAAAATCGCTAATCTAATTTTGTTTCCGCATACTCTTTGGAATAGCACAATGCATTTCTGGAAAAAAACAGACTATTCTGCAGACTTCCTTTGGCCATAGATCTCACTGATGCACTCTAATAATTGATATGTTCCCTTACCTACGCAGAAGATGTCAGCAAATTTGTGTTTTGTTCCGGGAGAACTGACAATCATCTCACGAGATCGTGGCATTCTGTGACATGAGTGTCGCACTTGCAAACTCGGGTTCAAATAAATGTTCTAACTATCTGCAAATTAAATCAATGACCAATGAAATATTTGAAAAAAGCTTCATTTACGTGCAAGCCAACCGTGTCCCATACACAAGGAAAACAATGCAAAAATTTGTTTGCAAACTTGAGAATAATAATTAATTGTCCATGAGAAAATACGTGTGAACGTTCTCTGCAAATTGTAAAAACAATCAAAACATTACTGTCTGCTCTCTGGTTATTCCTGCATGTGAGTTTGATGCACCAGAAGGGGCGGGGCATCTACCGGGACCGACTGCGACTATTTAACCAAAGTAAGAAAGACAAAGTCCTACGACCAAAAAGGATGAGCGATCCATGGATAGCCGTTGCTCGCATCCTCATTCCTCTTGAAGGTATGAACGAAGTATCGCTAATTGCCAAGATAAAATCTATTTCGAGGACTGGCGGGGATGGTTCTCAACCTCGTCCTCATATTCTATCTCGCACGAACGTACATCGGCCATTCAGCCCGTCTCTACTACTACTCTTGCATTGTCACAGCTATTCTATCGTTATACACCGCGTTTGGGATACTGGTCACTATTGATGTGAAGGCATTCCATGAATTTCCGCTTGAAGGTTTTTATTTAGTTGCCAGCGATTATTGATGGTAATCTCGTCGCGATGTTCTACGGTCCTCTCCTGTCCTACTTCCCGAAATGGGTCACCGATGCAATTTGTGTCGCATTCTGCGCGCAAGTGCACACAATGTGGCAGGTATTTGACCTATTTTATCGTTATCTCAAAATCGACTACAGATCCTGCCAGCGCCGTCAATTCTGCAGTGGCTTGCCCTATCCAAGTGAGGGTGCTTTCGGCCTTTCCTCAGCAACGATTCTCCTTTTTCAGGAATGATCGCAGCAACCTCGTAAAAATGATGCTGGCATATTCGGTTCCGCTCGCATTTCAGGCACTTGCTTGGGTATGTCTTCTTTGTTTATGAGGAATGAAAGTTCTATTTGTAGAGTATGATGCCGGGCATTTTGCCATCTGATGAATTTCGTGCTCAACTCGCGGCGAGTGTGCAAAGATTGCACGGTACCAATCTCAGTGACTTCCATGTCTTTGGCGTCAGAATCAGGGACGAGGTGCGGGATCTTAGCGTGATTGATGAAAAACATCGATGATGAAATACGCTTCAGAACCACCTCGATGCTATTGACCTAGCCCTCTACGATATCATGCCGTCTTTCATTGTCAGCTATGCGCTGTTCATACTTGGCGCGTTCAAGGTATTTTCGTTATCGAAACTTTTGAATCACCAACCTCACAGATTCGCGTCAAACTTGTGGCACTTGGAGCCTCTATAAGCAAAAGAACCAAGCAGATGCAGAAGCGATTCTTTCTCACTCAAATCGCTCAGGTATCTCACATCTCTTCGAGTTGGCGATGAAGAGTTCTTCTGCAGGTCTTCCTCCCTCTCGTCCTCACTTCCATTCCTCTGGGAGTATTCTGCGTCGCAGCGCTCCTGGGCCAAGAACAGCACAATTTCCCCTTTCTCATCGCAATAATGATGTGGCCGATGCCCATGCTCACAGTGAGTGCTCAGACTTTGGTCATCGTCTCTTCGTTTCGCACGTTCTCTCGTCTGGTGGACTGGAGAGAGTGCGGAGTGAAGAGAGAGGACTTCAGGCCCTGCTCAATCTCACATTCGTGCGCAAGACGGCGATCAATGGGACGCCACCGCACTCGAAGCTGTCACTGTCTCTGTCTCTGTCGAAGGTGAAACAGAATAGAGACGGAAATAAATAAAAACGATATATTTTCCAGAACAGTGTTGATCCCCATGGCAGAAACAGTCTCAGTCAAGCTCCACAACGCATTATTTGAAATGATCGATCTTATTTTGATCTTCTCTTTGACCACATGTTTACAAATTTATCTTGATGTTTCGTGCTCTTATCTCCACTGTAACGACTGAAAAGTATCCAATCTTATCCCCAATCGTGTCCAAAGAACGCAAGGCACTCGCAATTGCTTATTTCCTTGTGTCGTGGACAGCATAATATAAATTTCAAGATTTTCCGTGATATTTTTCACAATTTAATTCACATCACTATGAGTAACGTAGCCTTTGCATTATTCTACAATATCAAAATGTGAGAAAGCTCGAATACGAATGACTTCTTCACTCATTTCTCCGTCAATTCATTGTTCGACGGAGCGTCCGATATGCAAATCTAGATCCCAATCTTCCCTTTTCTAAGGAGATGCCAACAATTGCAAATTGCCTTGCATAATGAACCGCTGCGAGTGACATACGGACTCAAACCAACAAAAACTATCAATCGCTATACGAGATAAAGAAAAGTCTCTTCATTCAAATATCATTCATTCAAAGTCTTTTCATTATTTTTCCTTGTTTTCCGAACCTCGCCTTATCTCAATGTTCATGTGAAAACGGAACGGGAAAGTGGCTTGCAATCAAATAACTCCATCGACACATTGTTATGTGGCCTTTGGTTGTCTCAGCATGTGAGATTGGTACACCAGAAGAGGCGTGGAATCTCTTACCTCGACAGTAACGTGCAGTATCCAATCTCACCCCAATCGTCTCGTGTCCAAGAACGTCAGGTTGCCCACTTGCAATAGCTTATTTCCTTGTGCATGGAAGCATGATCTCAATTTCAATATTTTCCGTGAGATTTTTTTTTCACAATGTACGTCACATCACTATGAGTAAAAATTATTCTATCAAAATGTGAGAAAGCCCGAAATTAAAGGACTTCCTCGCTTATTTCTCCGTCAATTCATTGTTCGACAGAGCGTCCAATATGCAAATCCCACTCTCAATTTTCTCCATTC
>LS578204.1:57118-70405 GCA_900490775.1 Pristionchus maxplancki
TTCGATGTGATGCCCTCTTTTCTCGTGTGCTATGCGCTATTTGGGATTAGCGCTTTGAAGGTATCGGTGTTCTGAGATAGGCCGATGAACAGTTTTCTTCAGATTCGCGGCAAACTCGTCGCTCTCGGTGCATCAATCAGTCGAAGGACAAAGCAAATGCAGTTTCGGTTTCTTCTCACGCAAATCGCGCAGGTATTTCCACGCACTTCTTGTTATTGCTTGCCGTTTGCGCACACTGAAATGAATGAGATGACAAATATTAATGAATGGGATCGGAGATGAGAAGTTTGAGGAAACTGCGTTGTTTTGCAGGTCTTTCTCCCATTCGTGCTCACTTCGATTCCACTGGGTGCGATGTGTGTCGCTGCACTTCTGGGCTCCGAGCTGCACAATTGGCCCTTCATCGTTGCAATAATGATGTGGCCGATGCCCATGGGCTCGGTGAGTTGGGAATAGGGGTGACAAGGGATGAGTCAGCCCTACGCTGTTATCGTCTCCGCATTACTGCTTCGGATCGCTGAGGTCGAAATTGTTTTCAGGCCATGTTGACTCTCGGATTCGTCCGCAAAACATCGGTCAACAGGACGGCACAGAACTCGAATTTATCTGGGTCAAAAGTGAGCGCAATTTGTTGTTGCAAAAATCAATGACCACTTCAGAACAGCGTCGTTCCGGGAAGAACCAATACGGCTCAAAATGGATTCGCATGACCACTATTTTCTATATCGACGTGTGTCTCTTTTTGTGTAACTATGAGCTCGGCAATAAACTGATACTACTTGTTTTTACTAATTTTCCAACTGATATTATGCAGAAACGCAAAACAATAGACATTCACATGCATACTCGCACACAAATAATTACAAAATTTCTCCATTTCCTCGTGATTTTTGAACATGATGACTGCATGTGAGAAAAATTATTCGAACAGAGGCGGGGTTGAAATTTACAAGCAGGAAAGCTGAGATAATTTGTACAACTGAGCAATCAGCGATTTACTCCTTCACCGCTCCGAAATGACTAATCCGTGGATTGAAGTTGCTCGTATTCTCATTCCACTTGAAGGTATTTCACTGGCATGATTTTCAACTTCGTTCTCATTTTCTATCTGTTTCGCACAACCATCAGTTCGGCTGCGCAGCTCTACTACTATTCCTGCATTGTCAGTGCGGTTCTCTCGTTCTACACCTCCATCGGCATTTGCATCACGGTCGATGTCAGATTTTTTCTGAAAAAAAGAAGAATAATTCTGGAAAATTTCAGTTGCCAGCAATAATTGACGGCAATCTCATGGTCATATTCTACGGACCCATCCTATTCTACTTACCCAAATGGATAACTGATGCGATTGCCGTAGCCTTCTTCACGCAGGCGCAATTAATGTGGCAGGTAGTCGGAGTCGGTGGCATTCGCTCAATGTTTACGCCAACTACAGGTGCTGCCGGCGCCCTCAATACTGCAGTGGATGGCCCTGTCAAAGTTCGTTGCTCTTTTTTCTAACTTGTTTCCTGAAAAGTATAATAATTTTGTACTTTGAGGACCAATATTGGCAATCGCACAAAATTGATGCTTGCCTATGCAGTGCCAGTCGTATTCCAACTGACATGTTTTGTAATTTCCATTTGTTTTACTTTTTCGAATTCAAAATTTAGATAATGATGCCAAATTTCCTGCCATCCGACGAATTCCGAGTGGAGTTAGCAATGAGTGTCAGCAGATTGCATGGCACAAATCTCAGCGACTTTCACATTTACGGCGTTCGCGTAAAGGATAAAGTAATAGTATCTCACAGGAATAATATCTCACCCAAAATTGACATTTTTTCTTCAGGATCATTTCGATGGACTTGATTTCGTTCTTTTTGATATTATGCCATCGTTTCTAGGGAGTTACATGCTTTTCGCGCTCGGTGCTTACAAGGTATCGTCCAGATTTGGAGAAAACTCAATTTCGTTCTAACAACGTTTTACGACGGATCACGACGAATCATTTGTAAGACAGATCCGAGCGAAGCTGCTCGTTCTCGGAACTTCAATCAGCAAAAAGTGCTGAAAAAATGCAGCGACGCTTTCTCCTCACTCAAATCGTACAGGTATCCATGCAATTTACTCATTTTTGCGCACCTACTACTGCTCCCTGTTCACATTTCCTGGCCCTGCGAGAATGCTATCATCTGCAAGCATTCGAGGTGTGTCTTCCCCTCATGCTCACGTCGATTCCACTGGGAGTCCTGTGCGTCGCGGCTCCTCTGGGCAGGGATCTGCACAACTTTCCGTTCGTTATCGCTTTGATGCTGTGGCCACTGCCAGCGCTCACTGTAAGGCGCAATAACAACATTCACGTCAATTCAATCCACTCTAGGCCTTGCTGAATCTCGGATTCGTGCGGAAAACAGCAGCAAATAGGACGCCACCGTCCTCGAAGCTTTCGCTGTCGAAGGTTCTGCTTGTATGTAATGGCTGAAATAATACACAATATCAGAACGGCGTCGCTCCGCATGGTAAGATGAGCACTGGTACGACACCTCCACAGATTGCTTGAATACGTGATCGTGCTAATCGAGTAAACTTCTGAGTTCCAGACAAATTTCAATGGAGGGATTAGGTTTTTTTCTTTTGTTGTGAATAAATATGTTTTCATCAAAGAATACGAACAGAAAAGTGAACTGTGTTCCATAAAAACACAAAATTGTGTGTAGTGTGCCAAATGAAAATTATGTATGTAACATTCTGAACGTCCTATTTATCTGTTCTTAAACGGAAAACATTTTACAGTTCCATTCCCATTCGTAATGCTACACAATGATGTGCATAGGTGCACAGTTTGTTAACTAACAACACAAACTACTACGTCCTGTTATCGCTTTTTTACGTAGAGAGTCGCAGTGTGTTTCTTTCCACAGCGGGTAGTGCTCTTTTTCTATTCTTCTCGCCTGTTTCTCTCTCTCTGATTCGATGACACCCTCAAACAGAATGACAAAATTTCCTGTATAAACACGTCCAATTTCACTTTGCTCGCATACGGCTGCTTTAGATTTTATCTTCCAAATCGACTTTCACTTTTTCGGATGGGCTTGTTCGTGATAATAGTAGCCTCTCTGGTGGCCGTGGCAGCCTATTTCGCTTACAAATCTCTCCTTTCTCCGGCACCGAAGGCAAGTTCAGCTCAATTTTTCTCCGAAATGAAGACACTTTCAGCTCGATTTCCCACGAGATGGGTGGTTTGGCAGTGGAGCGAAGCGTGCTGACGACACGGAGATTCGTCCCTTCAAGGTCGATGTTGCTGAGGCAGTGATCGACGTACGGGAGTGCATTGCGTCAGACTGTAGTTGTTTTCGCGGTGTATGACAGCTTTTTGCACAAAATGATGCCCAAAATGACTACAGGACTTGAAAAGGCGACTTGCCGCATCGCGAATCTCTCATGAAGTATTGGAGGATGCTAACACCTTCGAGTATGGATTCAACGCCAACTATCTGAGAGAAGTACTGACAAACAAAAATTTTACTGAGAAAACTGAAGAACACGACAGGTGATCGAGTACTGGCAGACGAAATTCGAATGGCGCAAGCAGGAGGATATTCTCAATACGTGGCCGCAGTTCACGACGGAGATCGAGGGAATGAAAGTGAGCTTTTAATACATAATTCTGGACTCAGGGGAGGCGTGGCGCAGTCGGTAGTGTGCCTGACTATGTAACGCAAGGTCCCGGGTTCGATTCCCGCGCTCGGCATGAGTATTGCCACAAGACCACTCCCGCAGGCCAACCAAGCCTGGTCCAATTGCTACTGGTATAAAGCCAGGAGTAAAGGGACGGTGTCGCCGGCTGGCAACTGAGTGACAAATTATACCGTTATATGCTACGGATGCGAGCACACCGAGAAAAGAAACCTTCTCATGTTCCGAGCGTTGAAAAATACGCTGAATACGGAACTACCTTTACCTTTACCTTTTATTCTGGACGAAAATCTCAAACAAAATGTGCAGGTTCACTACTATCACGCGAAACCGGAGCCGGGAAAGTACAAGAAGGTAACCTTTGATGTTGACACTCACTCAACACGCTTGTTCAGGTTATTCCACTCCTCATCGTGCACGGCTGGCCCGGCAACGTATTCGAGTTCTACAAAGTAAATTTATTTATTCATTTTTTTCAATTCAAGATTTTCATTCTTTCTCAGATTCTCCCGATGCTTCTTGATCCCCTCTCCCACGGTGTCGCTTCTCGCAGCGAAATCGCCTTTGAAGTGATCGCTCCCAGTATTCCCGGATATGGATTCAGCGAATCGCCCAAGAAGAAAGGTCAGATTGTGCTTCTATCGACTTAAAAAAAAACTCAGAAAATTCAGGATTCTCGCAACTCGCAGCAGCGCGTGTCTTCAAGAAGCTAATGGATCGTATTGGGCATCAGAAGTGAGAATAGGCCGTCAGTTTGCGATATGATTCATCACTTCAGGTACTATCTACAAGGCGGCGATTGGGGCTCGATCATCACATCTCAACTGGCCAGGATGTATCCAGAGAAGTTCGATTGCATGATAATCTTTTCGCGCAAAGATCGATTGAAGTGTGCTTGGGCTGCATCTGAACATGGCCTCGTCTCGCCCCTCTACACTGAAGGGTTTCTTTTACTCGGTTGTTGGCTCGATGTTTCCACAGGTAAGTCTACGCTTACGGCTCAGATTGAACGAAATCCTTGCAGTATCTTTTCAAGCACACGCACCACCACTCCTACAACGTCCTGCACACTCTTACGGTATTTCAAACAGCAAAAAAATCAATGTTCGATCGTTATTTGAGAAAGTATTCCTGCCCGAGTCTGGCTACATGCACATCCAAGCGACCAAGCCGGATACCGTAGGTGTGTTATCGATTGGTCTACCGTACTAATCTATTTCTTTGCAGGAACCAGTCTGAACGATTCACCTATGGGTCTCGCAGCGTACATTCTCGAGAAATTCTCGACCTGGACCAATGGAGATTATAGAAAACTGGCCGATGGAGGCCTGACCAAGTTCGCGCTTTTGTTTTATCGATGACTAATTTGAATAATGTCAGGAAGTTCACTCTTGATGAATTGCTCACTATAGTGACCATCTACTGGACACAGGTAGGTCGGTGATGGAATTACATCAATAGAAGAAAAGGTTGTAGGGTAACATCGTGGCTTCGCAGAGGTTCTACAAGGAAGCCTTTGCGGATGGCAATAATTCCGCGCTGAGCAAGTGAGATTGAGCTATTCATTCTTGAAAATTAATCATTAAAAGGTGGGAGCGAATGGGAAACGAGAGCACATCACACGTGCCATCACTCAATAATTCATCGCAGGCAATTCATCACCGTTCATACCGCCCATGCACAATTCCCCAATGAGTTGTTCGACACACAGCCGGCTGAGGTTCTTACAGTGTTGTTCAGATTCTAATCGTATTGGTTTCAGCTTCTCGCCCAAGGAGTCAACCTAAAGAACCAACAGGTTATGCGCGATGGAGGTTCGTTTTTCGAAATAACTTGCCTATAAAACTCTTAATTCCAGGTCATTTCGCTGCATTCGAGCAGCCTGTCGATCTCGCGACGCATCTCTTCGATTTCGTCTACAGCGTTGAAACGCAATGAGTAATAATCTCCTGGGGCTTTGGTCTACCTTTCACGATAAATTAATTTCCATTATTTTCATTGCAAACAAAGGCAGAATCAATCATCAAAGCAAAGAAAAACAATTAACACCCATGTTTACTGTATTCAATCATTTTCTTCGCGTGTGAACATCCTGTAGATACAGGCGTGAGAATCAAACAGCCATGATCATTCAGATACGACAGTTTCTTCTGCGGAAATCACAATGAACCGCGCCTTTGTCTACGAAGCTCGAATATTGATTGCGCTCGAAGGTTATTTGCACTTTTTGCAATGATAAATAATGGTTTTGAGGCGCGCTTGGCATGCTACTAAATCTTTTGCTCGTCTTCTATTTGAGCCGAACGAAAGTTAGCAAAGCGGCTCGACTATATTACATTTCGTGCATAATCTCAGCTATTCTATCGTTCTACACAGCGTTTGGAATTTTCCTGACTATCAATGTAAAATTTTCAAAATTTCTGAATATCTCAATAGAACCTTAAAAATCTTGCAGTTGCCCGC
Organism: Pristionchus maxplancki; assembly: GCA_900490775.1. Classification (NCBI taxonomy): domain Eukaryota; kingdom Metazoa; phylum Nematoda; class Chromadorea; order Rhabditida; family Neodiplogasteridae; genus Pristionchus; species Pristionchus maxplancki. Next base: position 63,259 of record LS578204.1, read on the forward strand.
TATGATAGATGGAGTTTTTGCAACGGTTTTCTACGGACCACTACTATTCTATTTTCCGAAATGGCTCAATGATGCCATTTGCGTAGCATTCTTCACTCAATTACACACTATGTATCAGGTATTAAATGGGTGTTGAAATGTTATATCCACGTCTGTACAGACTATTCCGGCCCCTTCTATTCTTCAATGGCTTTCCCTATCCACGTATGTTGCAAATCTAGAATAAACAATCGAATGCAATTTTTAAGGAAAGAACGCAAAAGCCTCTCAAAATTGATGATCGCCTATTCATGTCCACTGTTCTTCAATTTTGTTTCATCGGTATTTTATTGCGATTGTTTAATATGCATCAATTTTAATATTCAGGTTCTCATGAGAGGTTTCTTGCCGTCAGGTCAATTTCGAGAAAAGATGGCTCAAAGTGTGGTTAAGCTTCACGGAACGAATTTCAGTGATTTTCACGCCTTTGGTATTCCGCTGATGGAAAAGGCAAGTTTTTCCTCATTCCTTCTTATTCCTCACTTCATTCTCAATTCTTTCCTGTATGAACTAAAAAGACAACAATAATCAGCTGCAATTTAGGGCAGATTCGATGCCATTGATCTTGCTATACTCGATGTCCTGCCTTCCTCTCTTGCTAGTTACGGTCTGTTCGCACTCAGCGCTGTGAAGGTTGCTTAGACCTTGTTCAAACGAGATTTCAGTGTTTTAGATTCGCTCTGAACTTATATCTCTTGGAACAGTGTTCAGCAGAAAGAGCAAGCAGATGCAGCGTCGATTCTATTACACGCAAATTGCTCAGGTTTGTTGATGATTCTTCATTTCTTATGTGGCTTCCAGTCATTTCTACCGCTTGCGCTGATGTCAATTCCTCTGGGAGTTCTGTTCGCATCTGCGTTTATGGGTAGAGAGCTGCACAACCTGCTGTTCCTAGTAGTGTTCATGTTCTATCCGACACCAGTGTTCACGGTAATTTTATTCGGAGTTTCTCAAATAATTGTTCTGCAGGCGTTACTCCTTCTCATATTTGTGCAAAAGACAGCTTTGAATAAAGCACCTCAAGTGAAACTTTCGCTATCAAAGGTTGACATGGCAAACTTTATTTTCTTGATAACCGATGTATTTCAGATAAATTCGAGTACAATCCAGGAGACAACCCGAAAAATTGCTTCATAGTTCGAATTCTCAACTTTGGTGGATACGAACATGAACTGTTTACAGTATAAATCATTCTCGTTGTTATGAATTCGCAAAAGATGATGTTTGAAAAGGGAGAATCTTTCATGAGAGAAAGTACGCTGTTATTATGTTTGCAGAACCTTTGATCGTTACAATTACCATAAAATAGCCACACATTAATTGGTTCATTCTTTTTTTTCGTAGAATACTCTCGACTAGGGATGGCAAGTGAAGAGTGAGATTTGTCTCTTCATTCTCTCTCACAAAGGCGCGCGAACCGGCGTCATTCTTCACGAAGAGACGAGCGATGCGGCCGCTCTGCACGCAGAGTGAGGGGACTCTGCGTGAAGAGTAAGCTCAGAAATTTGTGTTTTCGTCCGGATTTCTTCACGGAAACAACAAATAAGTATCTGAGAATCAGCTAAATGCACTCTAAAGCGCTGATTCAAACAGCTAACAAGTCACTCACTTGATTTGCTCCCACCTATCTACCGTACCCCTGCCACTGCTCAAGGGTAATCAATCCACTATCCGCATTCAAGGAGCTTAGTTTTGGTTCTCGATCGATTTCGGGCAATTAATCATACTTATTTTACGCCACAGACCATCAGAGTTGTATGACAGATCCATTGCCAACCCCTCACTTGGTACGCTAGGATCCACCCTTGGTAAGCACAGTATTTCTCATTTCTTGATACGATAGTCACCGTTTTTACCACTTCTGAGGTCGGTAGCACAGCATTTTCCGCTTCTGGGTACGATAGATACTATTTCTCTCTTTTGGGGGTACTGTAGAAACCGTTCTTTTTGTTTCAGGGTACGGTAGGTACGTTTGATCCCGTTAGACACTGTTAATGTTTGCATAGTGGCCCTCTCATGCACATGCCAAAGTTTGAAGGAAAAATGTCCATTTTCTCGAGTTATGCCTATTCTCACATAACAACTCAGTACTCTGCACGCAGAGTCCCTCACTCTGCGTGCAGAGCCAGACCGACCCAGTCACTCTTCATGAAGAGAGAATAAGAGGGAAGGGAAATCGCCTCTTCATTCTTCACTTTTCTCTTCATTTGCCATCCCTACTCTCGACCACACACATTCAACACATGTGTTCTTATGTCCAGTGCGATGGAACATCTTCAGTTCTGTTAGATCGCACGCATTTGTATGCGATAACACGTTCGTTCGAAGGTAGACGTGATACTTGTAAATTCCGCTACCAGAAATGCAGCACAATGTATTCTCATGAGTGCTCAAAGTCAACCATCATCGACAACACTCGGAGAGTATTTAAAAAATAGTCATTTTCTCCGCTTAGCCTTCGTCGATGCCTGCTTACAAACTCACCTATTTCGAAATATGTGCATTATATGCAACCAGAGTTGTATCAATCATTGATCATTTGATTCCCATGGTTAAATATTTTAATCAATTGCTTCACAGCTTGCACAAACATTGAGACTGCACAGTTCCAAATTGCATCTCACCAATTGAGGCTCTCCTAGAGAGCTAGTGAATATTTATTTATCAAGTTCAGCAATTAATGGTAATTATATTTTGGACAAAGGACTGGTAAGTTATAGGATTAAGACACTGGCTAGGTAAGACTCCAGGATAGGCCGGTCATCGATATCTCAGATCCCGACCAAAACTTTTTTGGGGATACCCCTATGGGTCCCCAACACCAAATGGGACTTTATATGGTCATATCTCAAAAACCCGAAAAGGGGCGGGGCTTCAAACTTTAAAAAAGAAAAATTCGCCATGAAAAAGTGGTGCTACCTAGGTCCAATGTTAGTGTGGAATTATTATATACTAACATAGGCCTTCAAAACCCACTTTTAGTCGGTCTGAAATTTCGATCGCAAAGTGATTTTTGAACTTTGAAAAATCGGTTTTTAATTTATTAAAATTCGGAGAAATATAAGTGCGCTCCTGTTTTTCAATATGTTGTAGAGCATAAAATTCTACATCGAAAAGGCCTAAAACAGTAAAAATTCCAGGGACCCAACCGCGCCGTTTCCGAGCCTGAAAAGAGGGTCTGAAAAATAATTTTTTCAAACCTATGCAATATGGAGCTCATTTTGAAGATCTCATCGAGTAGGTATTTTCCATGCGTTTTGTGACCATAGAAAAAAATTTGAAAAGAAAATATGACCGCTCATTAGCCCGAAATATACAAGGAATGAAAAAAATGTAAAAACCGGGAGCTATAAACTAGCCTATGTTAAAGAGCTAAAAATTCTGCGCATATGCGATTTTTTTTCAGAATTTTTGGAGGGACCCAACCGCGTCATTCCTGGCATGAAGAGCGGTCGTAAAAAATAAAGTTGCTCAGAAAATTTCGAAATATATCCTATTTTGTAGACGGCGTCGAGCTGATCATTTCATTAGAAGACCATTTTTCATGATTTTTCCTCTGTGAGAAGATATGAGCGCTCAAACAGACATTACTTACCCTAATTTCACTCATCTCTGGCGTCCCTTACAGTGCACACGTGAAATGGAGGAAAATAATGCGAATAGTGGTATGTTTGAGCGCTTATATCTTCTCACAGAGGAAAAATCATGAAAAATGGTCTTCTAATGAAATGATCAGCTCGACGCCGTCTACAAAATAGGATATATTTCGAAATTTTCTGAGCAACTTTATTTTTTACTACCGCTCTTCATGCCAGGAATGACGCGGTTGGGTCCCTCCAAAAATTCTGAAAAAAATCGCATATGCGCAGAATTTTTAGCTCTTTAACATAGGCTTGTTTATAGCTCCCGGTTTTTACATTTTTTTCATTCCTTGTATATTTCGGGCTAATGAGCGGTCATATTTTCTTTTAAAATTTTTTTCTATGGTCACAAAACGCATGGAAAATACCTACTCGATGAGATCTTCAAAATGAGCTCCATATTGCATAGGTTTGAAAAAATTATTTTTCAGACCCTCTTTTCAGGCTCGGAAACGGCGCGGTTGGGTCCCTGGAATTTTTACTGTTTTAGGCCTTTTCGATGTAGAATTTTATGCTCTACAACATATTGAAAAACAGGAGCGCACTTATTTTTCTCCGAATTTTAATAAATTAAAAACCGATTTTTCAAAGTTCAAAAATCACTTTGCGATCGAAATTTCAGACCGACTAAAAGTGGGTTTTGAAGGCCTATGTTAGTATATAATAATTCCACACTAACATTGGACCTAGGTAGCACCACTTTTTTATGGCGAATTTTTCTTTTTTAAAGTTTGAAGCCCCGCCCCTTTTCGGGTTTTTGAGATATGACCATATAAAGTCCCATTTGGTGTTGGGGACCCATAGGGGTATCCCCAAAAAAGTTTTGGTCGGGATCTGAGATATCGATGTCCGGCCATAGCGGTCAAGCCCTCGAATCTTACCTATCCGGTCTCTTAAGATACTTGATTATATTCAATGCACAATCAATTATGAATAAATATTGGCGGTGTAAATTATCAATCATTTATCAATTATGAATATTGGCGGTAGCTAGATATTGGCCGTATTCCAGGCGGATTCGTTCTGCAAAATCGCGCATGATGAAATCGAGGAGTTGTTTCAGATCATTGAGAGCAACGTATCTCTTCTCGAACCATCTCTTGATATCAGTCTTCTGCTTGCTAAATCCCAAGAAACTCCATCCCTTATGAATCGTATCCACGTGTTCGATGTCGTGGAGAGTGAATTTGTTGTCGTAAATCGAAAATGCAATGAAATACGAGTCCTTTATTTTCATACACGACAGCTTGTAGTAGACCATCGTGCCGCCCGTTTCCTTGTCGAACTGAACGAGAGCAATTGGGAGTAATTATTCATTTGAGTAGCAAATATGTTCAGGCTTTTTGCATTTCCCCAATGTTCATCTGCTGTGATTATTTTTGATTATATTCGTCAGCTTACATCAGATGAAACACGCTAGTGCCTTGAAATCGGTACCTTGAAATCTTCATCACTCGCTGATCCAAACTTGAAGTATAGACATTCCTTCATTTCCTGGATAAGTTTTTCTGCCGGGAGCCATGGTTTTTCGTTTGCCGCAAGACCTCTCATTCGAGAATTGAATTCATTCTCCAGATATGGTTTCAATTGGTCCGGTTCAACACTGAAATTCAATACTTGACAAGGACGATTTTCGGGAATATTTCACTCTACATGGGACAGGCATGTAACGTCTAATAGGATTATATCAATAATTATGTATGACGGGTTGAGAGTGAAACTTACATCATTGCCTTAAAAGACGCATCCGAATTGATCTTATCGAATGGCAGTGATCCCGGATCGACTATGGTACTGTTCAGCACTTGGTATGTAAACTCGAATTTGAGAAACTCCCCAAACAATTTCTTCCAATCGTCAAACCTAGAAAAATAGTTAGTATATATAAGCCATCACATCTTGACCAGCCTACCATGCAAATGGCGATGCCGAATTACTTGAACTCCCGTTTGCACCCTCTTTTTCGTCTGCTGCTCTTCTCATTCTCAACGCAAACGTAGGCTCTCCAATCGCCGCTTTTATTTTGTCCAACTGCTGATCTGTTGGATAGACATGCGCAATTTCCGGAGAGTGCTGAGGTGTAAGGAATGGAAACTTCTTGTTCGATACTGTCAATTTGCCAAAAAAATCGTCATCGAATTCTGGCAGCTGTTTTGTGTGAGATGCGACAGCAAAGACGAGCAGTAAGAGAACCAGTCGCATTCTGAAAGATACACAAATAAAAATAATAAATGAGTGCCACGAATTTAATGCGAAATTCAATAAGGATTCGATGTAATGATGCGAAATATGATTAATGAGAGAAACAAAATGACACAATGAAATTTCATCTATTATTTGTAGAGTTCTGAAGATAGTGAGAAATAGAAAAAGGGACGGGAAGTAATCGACAGCAAACTGTTTACTGATTGACTCACTCTAATAAAAAAGGAAAAACAGTTTGAGCACTCAGTAAACAGTTTTAATCAGTTTGTTTTGGCTGCGAATGAAATGATTCAGGGGAATGATGTTCCTTGCAAGGATGAAGGCACTTATGTCTCCGATGCTCTTTTTACTCTTCAGCCTCTTCACTACAGGTACAAATCAATAAAATGGTTTTTTTTACTTCAATGACGGTGATAGACTCCTTCCAGTGCTGGGCAACCCTCCGTGCATCGACTACAGTGCAGTGTGTGTTCCTGCCCAAGCAATGCAACGAGGATGCCATTGTGCCCTGATCAGACCGGGTCAGGAGGAATCCACTCGCACTTCTCTACGACAAATGTTCGGAAGGACGAAGAGAGACGCCTACGATGACATTCGATTCGCCATTCTGAATCAGACGGGAGTCAACGAACTCAATCGATTCTTCTCTCCTGCGGACAGCACTCCCGCCGGAGTGGATAACAATGTCTTCGCCAGCATCAACACTCAGGTATGAAGGTATTCGAGACACAAGCGGGGTCCAAAAAAAAGGCCGCGAGAAATAAATAAAAAGGATTATTTCAGGTTCACTCCTCACTGATGACCGTCCCTAAAAATCTGGTGAGCGAGGTCGTCAATATGCAAGCCGAATTTCTCTCTCCCGAATCACGAAATCAACTTCTAAATTGTGGAGGACCCACGTGCGAAGTCGTCGGACAAATGACTGATCTGATGGGAAATTCACCTTCTAATAGACAGAATCGAAAGTTCCGAGTGGCAAGGGCAGTTCGATATGATATTCCCGATGCGGATACTACTCTCATCGCTTTTTCTTCCGCTGTCTCCGATTTCGTCCTCAATAAGGTCCTAGTGCAATGGGAGGAGAGGAAGTGTAAGAGAAGATGGTTCGGACTTGTGAAGAAGTGTAGGAAAGAGCCACGGAGGAGAGAAGATCTGAGAGTGTTCGATGATGCGACAAGGAATAATTGGATGAATCATGTGAATCGAGAAATGGTCGGCAAGTTTAGGATGAATAACGCCAATCTACTTGTTTGAACGATGCC
>LS578204.1:70952-84119 GCA_900490775.1 Pristionchus maxplancki
TCCTAGTGCAATGGGAGGAGAGGAAGTGTAAGAGAAGATGGTTCGGACTTGTGAAGAAGTGTAGGAAAGAGCCACGGAGGAGAGAAGATCTGAGAGTGTTCGATGATGCGACAAGGAATAATTGGATGAATCATGTGAATCGAGAAATGGTCGGCAAGTTTAGGATGAATAACGCCAATCTACTTGTTTGAACGATGCCGCAATTTTGTCAAATAATTTTGGTTGACATTAATCATTATTTTAAGATGTCACACTTGTAATAAATATTTGTTATCTATTTGTGCAAAGAGCCTCATCTTGTCCTCATGTGATTACTTTTACTCAAAGTTTTTAAAGGTAATCAACAATTTGAAATCCATAACAAATTTTATGAGTATACGGCTAAAATGCACAACAGTTTGGTCAAGGTGAGAAAAAAAGAGATAATAACTGTTTGGGGCACTAGGCCGGATGATAACCGTCGGATGAGAACCGACTAGATGAGAACCAAAAAATTTTTATAGGGCTGTAGAACTTTACCAGTATGTTCACAATGCCGCAAAAATGATTTTTCAAAATTTGGCGGTTCTCATCCAGTCGGTTCTCATCCGACGATTATCATCCGGACTAGTGCCCTGTTTGGTTGTGATTCACCCCGGTCACCTCCGTATGCATGTTAATAAATTGTGTTTTGTAAGACATTCGGCTCTGTTCGGATTTGGGGGACCCATGATCAATATGGGGGACCCATGGCAATATGGAGGACCCATGACCCTCCTGACAATATGGGGGACCCATGGTCAATATGGGGGACCCATGACCCACCTGACAATATGGGGGACCCATGACCACCTCTGGCAATTTGGGGGACCCATGACTCCCTCTGACAATATGGGGGACCCATGAAAATATCTGGGTCGCATGTCAGATTGTTTGGATAATCATTTTTCTCTCTATTTTTGCTGCATCGGATTGATGGTTTGTCGCCCTTTGCGTGTAATAGTGTTTATTCAATGTGTTAATGCGTTTACTTAATATTGTTTATACATAAGGCCATTCACTCGCCGAGTGCAAATTCACTCGCGAGTTATTTTGTTTACTCTCACTAGCGAGTGACAGGCCGATCCGAGTGGGTCGAAAATGAACTCTTCGAGTGGCGAGCGCTCGCCGAGTGTCACTCGAATAAACAACTCTACTAGACGACTTATTGGACTGGGACGATGAAATCAATGGATTGCGAGTAGGCATAGACGTGGGGAAATTATTACGAGACTTGATCGATGAACCGGGCCTAGCATGGCGAAGAACAGGTTTAGCAGATTCCGAGGGCCCATTCATAATTCGATTGCGGGCTGCGTTCACTTTTACACACAAGGGAAAAGAAATAACAATTCAGTAGAGCAAAAAGACAAAGAGAAAATGAAAACCAAAAAAAGACATGGGTCCCCATATGTTAGAGGGGTCATGGGTCCCCCATATTGTCAGAGGAGGTCATGGGTCCCCCAAATTGCCAGAGGTGGTCATGGGTCCCCCATATTGACCATGGGTCCCCCATATTGTCAGGTGGGTCATGGGTCCCCCATATTGACCATGGGTCCCCCATATTGTCATGGGTCTCCATGGGTCCCCCATATCGTCATGGGTCCCCCAAATCCGAACAGAGCCAGACATTCTTTTATTGGGGGGCTAAACTTTTTCAGTTTATCCTAGAAAATAAAGAGTATCCACCCCTAAGTATAATGCGGACTGACGCTTGTCTTGTAACTGTGTTCACTCGAAAACACGCTAATCTGAAAGATATTCATTAGTAGTGAAAAACACAAACACAAATAACCTGTGAATGCGAAGATGGTTTTGGTCTACTAAAAGACGACGTTTTTCGTACGAATCCGAGAAGAAGGAGAGCCTGTATTCAATAAATATATTAATTTTGTCGAGCGTTTCTAACCGTTATCGAAGGCATCGGCCAGAGAATGACGCTGAAGAGCACAGTCAAGTCATGAAACGGATGACCACTTATAACTGCTGTGGTGACGATTCCGACGGGAATGGACACCACGAGAAGGGGCATCAGTACCTATTTTCACAATAATTACTGTAGGACGTTTAGAAATAGCGAACCTGTGCAATTTGTGTGACATAAAAACGACGCTGCATCAAAGCACTTTTCGAGCTCATTGTTGCTCCGAGAAGGTGGAGTTTCTCACGAATCTGCATGGTAGAATATCAACAAATACACAGTAAAAAAAAACAAACCTTGCAGATACTAATAAGGAATAGAGCATAGCTCACTAATAATGAAGGCATGACGTCGATTAGCATTAGATCAACAGCGTCAATCTGTTTCTGAATACTTCTAAATTACAGTACTCATGAGAGAGACTCTGACCTCATCATTCACAAGTATGCCAAGAACGAGAGTTACGCTAATGTTGGATCCTCTCAATTTGTTCACGCTAGTGGTTATTTGTGCTCGGAATTCGTCAGATGGTAAAAATGCCGGCATCATAGCCTAAATAATGATTTCTCTCGCGTAAGGAATCAACAAACTATTACCCATGAAATAGCGCTGAAAAGAACAGGCACGGAATAGGCGAGCATTAGTTGTGTGCAGCTTCCGAAGTTGTTCCTATAATGCTGTCGATTGTACTACAAAATATTCGCTCGCGAACTAACCTCAAAAGGGTCAGCCATTGCAAAATTGATGGAGCTGGAATCATCTGCCACATCGTATGCAAGTGGGCGAAAAATGCGATGCAAATATAATCGGCAACTCCGCGAGGAATAAATTGAAGAAGTGGGGAGTAGAATACGGTTATTAACGCTCCATCAACCATTGTTGGCAACTGAAGAATTTCCAATATTTTCAAGACAATAATTGCAAAAATCTCACATCTATTGTGATGCAAATTCCGAGCGAAGTGATGAACGATAACACAGCAGTAACTTTGCACGACAGGTAGTATAGTCGCGCTGCATTTCCGATTTTCGTTGGAGGAAGGTTGTGAATTAGGAACAGATTGAGGGCCATTCCAGTGACGCCTGATAAATACTTTTAAAAGTCATGATACACATTAATATTGCATACCCTCATGGGCGACCAATATTCGGGCTACGTCGATCCATGAATCGCTCATGTTTAATTGAACAGGATATTGAAACAAGTGACAAGCTACAGTGTCAGGGATTCATAGCCGGGGAGAATGCCACGAAAATGGCGTAAATGACGTTGGTATCGTCAACATTCGGAGCTGAGCATGAACATTTGCAGATAAGAATGTCTCAATCGCCTTCATGATGAATAGCAGCAATCATCTTGCGTCAGTCGTAACTTGTTTGTTCATCGGGCTCCGTAGACATACAGAATCAGACACGATGCTGAAAACCCGGAAGAAAAAATAATTCGAATTCAGGAATGGTACCCGGCATGAGTTTTCAAGGATTCGAATGCTTTACCCCATTTTCGAGTGCTGTATCATCCGTTCCAGTACAATGTAAGAGTATTAAAAAATGATGCTCATTCAGAAATTTAAAAAAAATCGTCTACGTAAGCTATATTTTCCACATCTCAGTCAATCACCACGGCAATAACAACAAAAAATGTTGAGAACAACACATTGTAACCCTTTGGGAGATATGGTGAACTGGTTAATGAGCAATTACCTAGTCAAACTCCTTTTTTCATCTATATTGACCGACCATGAGTAAGTCTCTTTCTTCTCTTTTCTTTGTTTTCTTGTCTTGTATCTTCTTGATTAGCGGATAGTCATGTCCACGACGCTAATGATCAACGATGTGAGTAAGGAAGTTGCCTTCCTAACGACTCGTGGTTACATCTGTGACGACTCTGGATAATGATGCCTGATTTTTTTTCTTTTTACTACCATATCTTACGGAAATAGACTTTTTACTGTGCTCTGATCCATGATTATTTCAGAGATGGGCAATCCCTGGATCGATGTTGCTTGCATTCTCATTCCATTGGAAGGTAAGGAGCTCTGTTTTTTTTCAGATAATGGATGATATTTAGGCATTGCTGGAATGGTTCTCAATCTCCTGCTCATTTACTACCTCACACACACGAACATGGGCAGAGCAGCGAGGCTCTACTACTTCTCTTGCATCGTTTCAGCGATTCTTTCTTTCATTATGGCGCTCGAGGTCGTGATCACAATCGATGTAACTTTTCAGTCGATTACGATATTTTTCGTACAAACCCTGTCAGATTCCGATAATCGCTGATGGTAACATGATCATCGCTCTTTACGGGCAATTACTATTTTACCTCCCTGACTGGCTCATCAATATAATCTGCGTAACTTTTCTTTCGCATGTGTTCACAATGTGGAAGGTATGCGTGATTTCCTTTCAGATTCAAGCAAAATTATCCAGATTATTTCCGCACCATCGACACTGCAATGGCTGTCACTATCAAGGTCATTTGATTTTCCCTGATTTAAATCTGACGTCGATATTGCAGAAGACACTACTCAAACATCAAGAAAATAATCATCGCTTACGTAACGCCGCTCGCTCTGGCAGTTTACACTCATGTACTATGATTTTCGTTAATCATTTTTCAAATTGTTTTAGGTGTGGATGCCAAATGTTCTACCCACCGAAGAATTTCGTGATCAAATGGCTGTCACTGTTCACAGATTGTACGGAAGCAATTTGACACACATGCATGTATTCGGGATGCCAGTAATGAGCGATGTGAGCATTAATTATTTTTTACGATTAGAAAATATCCTTTCCAGGAGAAATTCGACGGTATGGACCTCGTTTTCTTCGACATTATACCGTCTTTCTCATTGAGCTAAGCGATATTCGTCTTCAATGCGCACAAGGTATCGCTTTTTCTTTTAATCTCTTCAATTATAATTCCAGATTCGATCTCGCCTGTCCGCAGTCGGTCCAACGATCAGTTCGAAATCGGAGCAGATGCAGCGCCGCTTCTTTCTCACTCAGATCGCTCAGGTTTAACACGCCTGATTTGCGTGAGTTCTTATGACTTTTATATTCAGGTCCTTCTCCCGCTCGTCCTCATGTCCATTCCACTCGTTTTCGTGGTCGTGGCCATTTTTCGTGGCCAGGATTTGCTCCATCTGCCGTTGCTAACAGTCTTCGTGATCTGGCCGATGCCTATCTTTACGGTTATTTCTGGACGCTTCTTTGCGAGGAGATTCTTGATCACAGGCCTCGCTCCTCCTCATGTTTGTGCGACAGACAGCTAAGAAGAAGGCGTCAACAATCGCGATGCCTCCTCTGCAGCAGGTGGAATCTCGTTATTATTAACTATGAAGAATAATACCGTATTATCAGGGGGATCCCGCGCCACAGGCCAAATCGAGTACAAGCCAGCCGTGAATTGTAGATCACTCATAATCGCAATGCTTACTGCAATAGCAGCACGATAAACAGCTCAAACAGGATCGAACATGTGTGTGATCACGATATCAAACGACTAAACAAAAGATGACATGTGCTATCTTTATCTTTCAAACCTGTTGAACAGCATCACGCTGCAAAACTACTAGGTTAGGAGCACAGCATAATCAAGTGAGAATGGACAAATGAGTGAAGAAGTTGTAGCGCGCTTACTGTTCAGCGAATGCAGTATCTGCCCCTAGCTCTTTAAAAGGTGCGAAGACATGCACGATCTTGCTCGCTAGCAGAAAATGATCTCAGCCAAACTGTTTTCCATTCTTCTTCTGCTCGCCTTTGTTTCGATAGCGGTCGTTGACGCGCAGTGGTGTGAGTTTAGCTTTTTGCCAATTCTACGTCTCGTTGTTCCATCTTCACATTTAGACGGATGATTTCATACAAATGTCTTGCAGGGGGCAGTCCATGGGGAGGCTGGGGCTGGGAATGGGGATGGAGACCGAGGCGATGGTGTAAGCTATATTTACCAACTCATTTCTCGCGTGACTTCGACACTGCATCTTGCAGGGGGTGGCTGGGGCGGGCGAGGCTGGAGGCATCACCACCACCATCATCATTGGGGATGGGGCAAATAGATTCCTGCAACTGTTTCTGATTAATGATCGTTCCGATAAACGATGTTTTGCAACGAAAAATACTTCAGAATTAGCCAAAACGTGAACATGCAATAGCAATGCACCAAATGGACGCGCTTGTCGATTAATCACCACCACACAACAGACATCGACAGAGCACATGCGATAATCTTTCCAATTGGAAAACTACAATAGATGAAAGCGTGTCTATAATTTTATTACTCATCCTCCGTGCACGGACATGTGTAGCGTGAGAAGGATCAATCGATGAGATAATCCCACTATAATCCGATTTATCGACATGGTTTTTAGTCCACGAATCTCTCCCCTGTTGCGGTTGAACATGCGAATGTTTCAATTTCTTGTGCTTCTCCTCTTCGTTCGTTGTTCGCACGCTGTTTGGTGCTACGATTATTTGAACAGGTGAACTTTTCTGTTGTTGCTGAAATTAGGCATCCTTTCAGCGAGCCTTGCTGTGGAGATGTCTGCTTCTCTACTCGCGTTGATTCCGAGTATCTCGGCAGAGTTGTGGAGACCAATTATGTAATTAACGCTTTTTTGAATGCTTAGTTTTACGCCATTGCAATTTTGTAAGCGTCTATATTTATCAACTCTTCAGGGATGTCTCCGTGGGGACGTTTTCGCCGGTCTCAACAGCACGTGCTGGCAGGACAACGCCAAATCGTATTGTATCTGCAAGTGCGTTCACTGCCGTAATTTCGTCTTATTTTCAACTTGTTTTCACTTATTTCTTCAATAATATTCAGCGAAGACATGTGCAACGATGATTTCTCTCACTATCCAGAATGGAATAAAGGAAATCTTACGTGCTCGAAAGGAAAGGAAGCCGAAAAAGTAAGAATAAAATTGAAAAGCTTTAGATCGTACCGTTCAGGATTGCGTTGCATGTGAACAAGTTCTCCACAGCGACGAGGACAAAACCAAGTACAGAGGTTGTCGAGATGAAGATGACAAGTCGATCGATCGGTGTGTGATTATTATTCCCAAAATAATTTTAATAATTTTTTAATTTGCAGCTTGATGCGACCTCAATCCTGCGTGCGATTCGAACCAGATCAGTTTACCAACTATGTGGAATGCTTGTGCGATACGGTGACATCATTTTGTGTCATTTTTATTGACGAAATGTTCAGGGCAACCACTGCGACGAGAAACTCGCAAAGCAGCAGACCTTAAAGTCCAATGCTGTTAGTTATAATTCGCATGCATTTCTAATTTTCTATAATGTTTTCAGGTGACGTGCACATTGGGCAAATTCAGAGGTCTGGGTAAGAAGGCCACATGTCAGGTAGTCTTTGCATTATAAGATCAGTATATTTGGAATATCGCAGGGTGATCTGTGTTTCATCTCCAAGCCGGACAAATGGCTCAGTGGAGAGGACCCGCAGCAAGGTTGTATTACGAATAACGAGACGATGCATCCAGGATTGTACAAGGTGATTCGCAGATTTTTTGTCAACGTTGCTTTTCCGTTTCAGTCGGGCTACTTCACTTTCATCGATAATCAATTCGTCGTTTGCGATACGGACAAGTGCAATGCAAACTGGAAGAAGGCAATGAGATCGGTCAATATCACAGGTGAGAGTGATCGATACAATCATTCCTAGACTAGTATGAATTAGAGCCGTATTGTCCGACTACCACCAAAGCCAAAGTGCAATCGACTAGTCCCATTGACGACCTTGGACGTGAAGAAATGTTCAATTTCTATCGAATGATGCAAGAAATTGCGAGAGCTGTTGAAGTTGAAGTTCAATTCATGGATAAATGGGATAACATGATCACTAACATTGGAAATTCTTTAGCGAGCATTTTCGATGGATTTTATTGATGAATGTGCTTCGGACGACAATAAAACAATTGATTTCGATAATTCATTCGTTCTGTGGATAATGAGGCGATATCAGAGTGCGCATAGTCTTTAACTAAAAAAAAAGACGAAACATTTTTTAAATGTGTCTTTCATGTCAATCTATGCGCTACACTAAGAATCGACGTTTACCGATCACTCGCTATTCAAAATGAAATAGTCACACACTGCATTCGTCAGATAATCTTCCCTCGTTCCAAATGTATCGAGAGATGACGCGATTATTACGGTTGATGTTCTGAAATCCGACGATTCATAAGAATACTTCAGATCCGTACTGCCCTGAGATGACTACTTCACCAACGACAACCACGGTGAGGATCAAGAGGACGAAAGAACAATGGCGACAGATAATCAATTTCACGCTTCCCGGGATCATAGGAGTCGAATACAGTCGATGGTCCGACATGATCGATAGTTTGAGTAGTGCTCTCAGCTGGATTTTATTTTACAAAGATTCCTTACATGACAAGTGAGATAAAGAAAGGAAAACGATAGGAAATTTCGATTGGTCACAATTTGTCTAATGGTCACATGGCCAATCAAAGAGCATTGAAAAGTGAGCAAATCTTTGAGGCTCCGATTTAGAGAATTCGTGAAAATTATATGTTATCCAGGTGTAAATTGTACCTTTGCCGTGCGACTTCGTAAGTTTCAAGTAGAGAGAAGTTTGGGTCGATAATGGACGTGTCTGTCTACACTCTCCGAGCCATCGAATTACTTCTTACTGTCGTTGGTTGCGCAATTCATTCGATATTCATTTGGAAGCTGTCGAGAACGACAATTTTCCATCCCATGCTGAGGTTGTAAATCCTATTTTGTCACCTACAATGATATAATTGTAGACGATGCCTGCTCATTTTCGAATTATCCGCTATAATCTTCTCCATAGCTCACACAGCACAGGCTGGTGTCGTTTCTGCTCTTGGTAAGTTAGATCAGTCACCAGCAATTCATTTGTCTCATCAGAAGTAGACTTTGAAAGATAAACAACTAGTTCCTTCATTCCTCATTCTCGCAAGTTGCATAGCGGTGAAGGAACTAGTTCTTTACGAGGAACTAGTTCTTTATTGGCACTGGAAAGAACTAGTTCCTTTATTCCCACCTTTTAACAATTCTTTGACCAGCCTCCAAGGGGAGAGAGAGGGAGAATGAGTGGAGGGAACTAGTTCCTTTACAAGGAACTAGTTCCCTCGTTTTGAGAGGAACTAGTTCTTAGTTGCATAACTCGTTGACTTTCAAAGTCTAATCAGAAGTACCTGAACGTTATGCGTCCTTTGTGAATGATGCCTCGACTGTCCTCGATTGGCTGAACTTCATTCTGTTTTATTTGACAACAATGTCAACGTTAGTTTACTCATTAATTTCTCGTTCGATCATAGTCTGTGTAGGTACACACTGTGGACGGCTCAGACTTGTTCCGTACTGGAACGGGCTTTATCGACTCGGTACCTCGAAAATTATGACGCTCGCTTTCGAAGCAACAAAGCGTTAGCATTGTTCATCATATTTTTTGTGAGTGAATTTCTCTGGAATAAATTCTGTAATTCATTTATTTCCAGGTTATTCTCGCCATTGTTCAAGCAGTTCTATGTGGTATGCATCAGAATCATTCGATGTGTAATTTATTTTCAGCCCTTCATTTCTCTTTGACGATATTCCTGATGATATTCCATGTGGCAAGCAATCTCTTTGTGGGTTAATAAGTTTCGATATTAATAAAAATTCTGTGCTATCAGATGTCAATTATACTCCTGCGTGTCAACAGGAAAGAGGATAGAATAGGTTCCAAACTCGACAAGCGATATCAAGTGAAGGAGAACCTAAAGGTACGGAAATCGATTCTGCGTTGACAATAATTCTCTTAGATTCTGCGCATGTTCTCAATCATTGGACTACTATGCATGGTCTGGCAGCTGTTAGCGACAATACTATTTATCTTCACCATACCAATCTTCCAAGCATCACCAAATGTTGTGACTGGACATCTCTACCTTTTTGTGAGATCCTCACTGATTTCTTGCAGAAGTTTTACAAAATGATTTCAGTGCAATGACTTGTACACTCTCACAGTCACTGCTGTCCTCCTTTCTAGTTCGACATTTGGAATTCCGTTGATCGCTAAATTCCATTCACCACGTGATCGGAGAGTGCATCCAGTGATGAGTGAAGCAGAAATGTATCGATCTATGTTGCAGAGGCAGTGGAGCTAGGGCCTGCTTTTCATGATAAAAACTTCTCTTGAGTTTGATGCAGATGTTCTGATTTCACCTGAGTAACCAGCACTCATTCCCGCGTACCCGACCGGAAACCACAATCTCAAGCATTTATGTACGAGCAAAGTTGCGTATCTAGAATAGTTACTATCCAGAAATCCCGGAAACAAGAGCTGAAAATAATATTCGCACGCATTTGTTCAAGATGTAGTCCCGACGTGATGTTTGCTTTCATATATCAGAATTAGCGCCATAATGAAACCAGGAAGCTATGAACATAATCTGATGATCTTTTGACCACACACTAGAGAAGCGACTACAAACATGTTTTTCGATAACATTGTTTTGAACAGTAGATACATCTCGTGAGATTGTGGTTTGTTCAATTCATTTCAACACCACTCATGTTTCTATTCCGTGCCTGGTTCTGGGTGCCTGTTTTGATTGTACTAATTCCATCGACAATATTGCACGCGAAATTGGTTATTCTCATTGTTCGGCAACGATCACAAAATGAATGCTATAGAACGCTGTTCTTTCGACTCTTTGTAATTCAAGTAAGGAAATTAAATTCTATTTTTGATATTTTCAAATTTTTAGAGTGCGTTCGACCTCACTCTTCTCTATTTCCATCTTTCCGCAATATTGTTCATTAATGACCAGCTCGCGGGAAGTGAATTCATCATGTCAACTAACGGCGGAATCTTCCCATTTCTCTTCTACTACGGATCAATCTCATTCTTCTTTCATGTACAGGTGCCCAAACTATTTTTTTTATTCTTTTTGCATTTTGTTGTTCCCTGACGACTTTTTTGATATTAGTACATGAAGATTGTGCAAATACCCATTCACTTTGCAGGTTTGGGGAGTTATTGTCCACTCGTTTGTACGCTTCCTTCACATCTGCGCTCCTATGTCTACCCTACAAAAAGTAAAAAAAATCATGATTTACATAGGATGCTTCAACTATCTATATTTCAGCGTGTCATCTCAATTCCTGACTATGCGTGGTGTCTGATCAATACATTGGTACCTCTGGTAATGATTTCAAGACTATTTCTGAGATATTCAATTAACTTTGTTATGGATGACCTAGGAAATGCAGTTCCCGACATCTCGCCTCAGCTTGTTCAGGTGAAACATATATGAGACCGTTGGAAATACTGAAAAGGCAGGCGAACGCAACTCAGTGTACGATTGTCACTGTAGTCGGATCGGTGTTTAGTACCGCATGCTACGCCCTGGTACTGATGAAGTTGGTATGGAGCAGATTTGAACAGTGAGAACACGATCTTTTCAAATAACGCAAATATCTCTAAATATGATTTGAAGAAGTAGTCGCCAATACGAACGTGAAAAGACGGTTACTCTTATTGGAATCGGTCATTTCGTATCGCAGAGTTTTATGACTGCTTGTTACCTCACACTATACTTCGCGGCGAAAGAGAATGTTGGTTTCTCCGTTTTTTTTATCTTACTAAGCTGCCAAAAACACAATTGCAGCAAGGCTTGGTCTACTTTGTCAGAACAGTTTACTGTCTCCCAGTTATTCTACTCGTATTTATCAATCCATTCATGCTACTGATAACGAACAGGAGTCTGCGGAAACAGTGAGCGAAAGTGGACATAATTTATTATAATACTCCGTTTAGAACGCTCGGGTGGATGCTGCTAGCTACTGCGGAATGATCGTTGAATTCCATCGCACCATGAAGTGTGAATTCCCAGTGCCATCGGGCATCCAAATAATGGACATGTTCTGAAATAAACAATAATTACTTTTTATTCGTTTTTTTCTGACCTGGGAGGTCATTCCGAAACTGAATGGATAGTCCGTAGTGTCGCTGATGCTGCAATTGAATGTGAGGAATACGGAATCCTTACCATTGACTCACCCGTCGAGTTCCTTAGTATCTATGTTATGCAACCACACTGGATGATTGTCGTCCGAATTCGTGACAACGTCAAAGAAAATATACTCAGGTCTGGAAGGATTTGAAATTCTAAGAAGAAAAAAATCAGCCGACTCACTTTTCAGACGTGATTTCGCCGTAAAATAATTTGCTGAAATCGTAGAGGCTCGATCGATAGGGCTGCAATGAACGACATCGTTCGCAATTCCAGAGCGCACTATTTCTTAATTATGTCTTTTTTGAAATTAAAAATACTGAACCTGTTTGCCGATGCATCCATGGAATCCGGGCGATCCCATCCAACCCGCTCTCTCTAGGTCGCGCTCGTTTGCTGAATTTGTTATTTTTTATAAAATGTTTTTATAGAATTAAGAATTTCTCACTGATTCCAACAGTAGCCGTGAGATCTCCGGGAGGTACATGGAACTGGTTCAGATCGTATTCCAGTGAGATGATGGGCCCGTTCACTTCCAGGGTGAAGCCAGGGAAGGGACCGTATCTGCAAGGAACGAATTTTCATGCTAATGACTTCTCTTGCATGGACTGGCTATTGATCGAAATTGTAATCATTCCAAAGAGAGAAAGTAAAAAGAAATTACTGCTGAACTCACACCAGATTGTAAAGGTAAGGGCAAGGTTCAGCTGCTTGCCCAAGCGCATCGAAGCCGGCCATTTGCGCGAACACTCCTTGCGGCTGAAACATATCGAATCATGATATTATAACTGATAGAATCATAAAAACGATCTTACGGCTCCAGCGAGATCTCCCTCGTGACGGGCCTGTCTGAGGGTGAAGGGACGGGCGCTCAACACGGTGATCGCCTTGATGAGAGTGGAGACCGGACGATGGAAGCCGTCTGCTTCGTAGATTTCGGCCGTCGAGAAGAAACCTTCAAGGGGAGAATTATTTGTATGAAGTTTCATGGCTTGAAACTAACCACCCGCCTGATTCACCACGTATAGCACTAGAGGACCCGCGGCGAGTTGCGAATTGGTATTTACAATGGTTAGAGAGGGCGTGCTCTGAACAAGGAACGAATGAATGAAAAAAGCAATTGTCGACCCACATTGACTTCGAGGAACAGCTTCTGTTTGGTGGAGGGGTCGAAGCGCGCAGCGACGTCAGCAATGCTGAACAAAATGGAGTT
>LS578204.1:84736-109030 GCA_900490775.1 Pristionchus maxplancki
TTCACCACGTATAGCACTAGAGGACCCGCGGCGAGTTGCGAATTGGTATTTACAATGGTTAGAGAGGGCGTGCTCTGAACAAGGAACGAATGAATGAAAAAAGCAATTGTCGACCCACATTGACTTCGAGGAACAGCTTCTGTTTGGTGGAGGGGTCGAAGCGCGCAGCGACGTCAGCAATGCTGAACAAAATGGAGTTAGACACTCGCTTTTCGTTTCCGAGTTATGTCGAAGTAAGAAACACAAACCTGACGAATCCCTTGGACGTCTGGATCAGAATACTGCTTGCGAGCTTCATAGACTCTTCAGTTATGGAAGCAAAGATGTGGCATGTGTCCTTGCACAATCCATCGATAATAACCTTGAAAACCAGCTAATAATTTCACGCGAAATTGGTGAAAACTTGCACTGGCTTGTCCATTGAAGTCGAACTCATCATAGATTCTGCTGTGGTTGAAATCGACTCGAGTTTCAAAAAAAATGTACATTTGAGAGGTAAACTGAGCTGATAGAACTTACCTGCCAAGCACAGGAAAACAAATATAAAGACGAAAGCTCTGCCGATCATACTCACTCGAGTAGATAGGGGGCGATAACAGGCGAGCTTTATACTCTCGCTCTCTCCTCTGTGTCTGTAATCACTGAAAGCACCCTTATCAACGCGAGCACAAACCACAGAGGCTCAGAGGTCGAATACTCAGATGGTACTACGGAGGCTCACAAACAGACATTGTTACCATAACTAATAGCGCTACCAATTCCAGAACACAATTCAACAATCGCTCGAGTTCAGTTATATTTTATATGTTCCTGAATATGTTTCTTTTTCGTTATTCCAAAGATCAGTTCCACTCTGGATGCTGACAATACACGAGTGTCATTTCCGATTGTGCAATATCGCGCCACCGCGTATCTAGGATGATCAATACAGTTGTTAGTTTGGGCATTAAAATCTTATCATGCTGAGGAGACAATCGAATCTCAATCGTTACGATGGAACCATTGTTGTGTTCTCAATTTGTATTATCATCATACCAGTAGTCATGTTTTTCAATTAGGGGTGATGGTACATCAAATCTTTCAAAGGGAATTCTGCAATCAAGAACAGCGCAATCTTCTCTTGATCTCTGCAATAGTCGGTCTTGGCAGAAAGCTTCGAATGGTCGAATTAGACAGCAGAAATATCGTCGCGTGAACGGAATGATTGATCACAGTGGTGATCAGGTCGAGTATGTTGATCAGGGATTCGAACTAAAATACAAATATAAAATTGATTCAATTGAGATATAATTGAGATCTCACCCAATCGTTGCCATCATAGTAAGCATTTATAACTCTAGTAACGTTATCGAGCTGAATTCAATGGATTTTAAATAATTTTGATCGCAATTGAATTGAGCGTACTTGCAGAAAGAAAGTAATGATAATTGCTTGAAATAGAAGTTTGCGATCATCGGGTTTCTTGGATCGAGCAGTGTCTGATGTACTCGAACCACTTGTGCTTCTAGAAAAAGTGATGTTGTTACAACGAATCAGCAGTGATCGAAAGGATTACTGACCCAATGAGCTGTCTCCGTTTCTTCCTAATGACCATGTAAACCGAGATGTAGATGATTACGATTACAAAAGGAATTACGTAGTCTGAGATTGTGTTTATCTGGAAAGATTTCACTTTCGATTGATTCCAAAATTCATAAACATACCCCTAACAACGTCGTCGAGTCCACGATTCCCGGCCCAGTCATCTCGTATTTCAGCGTTGTCTTGTTGAAGTTGTAGACTGGAGTGAGAAATTCGGTGTAGATTGACAAAACGATGATGAGAGCCCAGCAGATAACCGTGGTCGTGCCGACGTAGTCTCTGAAGAGACCATGCAGCCTGAATCAGCATGCTAGGTGAAAAAAACAACAATAGCCACCAACACAACGTGTTTTCCTCGTTTCGGACTAGTCCATCACAAACGCTGACATGCCTCCACTTGCACTCTCTCACTTGGAGAAAATTGACGATATCGGCGTTTCGACAAAGACGGCGAGCCGATTGAGCGCCATCAACAGGGAGAAGTAGAGGATTCCCTGAAATTCAAACTGAGCAATAGAAAATAGCAATCGTGAAAACCTTGGGCGGTATGATGCTGATTACGGCCAGAATGAATTTTACGGCTGGTTGATTGTACCAGTACTAAAATGGGAGTGACACTTGTTGAATACGTTCTCAATATTCCTCACTGTTGCTTCTTCATTTCTCACACCGACATTCGCCGGCCCGTCATCATTCGCTGCCATTACCGGAAACTGCCAACACAACTGAAATCAGGGTTTATTCTCTTCAGAATGACTCATCGATTCAGAAAAATGTGAGATATCTTCGGTAATCTCGTTATTCAACTTGGCCAAAAGTGTCTCCGCGTTTGGTCTTGTGCACGTGCTACTTATCCCACTCTTTCGCAATCTTGCGACTAGTTTTGCTTGTGAAAAGATCAAGAAACAGACTTGCACAGTCAGATAAATTGCATCCATCCACGTCATGCTCCAGACGATCTTGTAGAAGGGCCACTGGAAATAGTCATTTAATTCTCGTTAACAAAATAATTTATTCTCAGAGAAAATTGTCAAATTAGGATTAAAATGGCGCACCTGAGCAAGAACCCTCCTGCCTCTGACCAACGCCAGAAGGAAGATGAGTGTCATCGCAGTTCCCGCAATCAAAATCAAGAAGTAGGTCCAGAAAAATATCACAGAAATCGTGCTCTGTACCGCGTCGTTCATTCACCTGGAAAATCATTCGAAATATTCTCAAAATTCCGTTCGCAAACGGAAGAAATGTGCGATGGAACGCGTATCAAAAGGGAAGTAGACGAAATGAGGAAGCAAGACATTGAATACGAAAGATGCGGATGTATGGCACGCGACAAAAATATGAATTGGGTTCTTGATTGGATGCTTCATCACCCACTCATGGCAACAGTTGACTGGGTCCACAGCGTTTTCACGTGCCTTCCTACTTCGAATTACCCTGAGAGTCCATCGAGGAATCACAAAGTAGCAATTTGCTGTCCTTTTTAGGTCGAAAGGTGGACGATTTGTACTTCTCCAGCATGCAATTACACAGAATAAAAGCGAATAAATAAGAGATAAATAATGTTTCCGCTGCAGCGACCGCGATTCTCAGAGATTTGTCGATCTTTTGGGATTGGAGGCAAAGATAGTGGCGGGGCAAACGACGTTAGCGCAGTGGCTATTCACGCAGGTTCACGGCGTACCGGAGAAATTGAAAATTGACGCTGGAATCGCGGATGAGGAAGTCGTCTTCGACTAGAAATTTTCGGTGAAATTGAGGCTTTCGAGCGATAATCCACCACAGAAATGGCCATGCAGAAGGGTCGAGAGAAGACCGATGGACGCGAATACTGCCAACCAGTAATTTGTTTGGGTTCGGAGAAAAATTATGTATTTCGAAACACCTCGTTTGTTGTTTGCGTTCAATGTCTGATGCCTCTGAACATCTAGGCTATCTCAGCGAACAAGTACTGCAAAATCCAGAGAAATTTAAAACATTTTTTTCTGAGGCGCGACAGATGCAATAATATGGAACAAACTATTTTGCTGCGCTAACGACATTATCGCAGTGGCTATTGCGGGTTCGCGCCGTACCCAGGAATTGAAACTTCACGTTTGAATCGGAAGATGAGGAAGTGGTAGTTCGTCGACAAACTTTCTTTCAGCAAATTGAGGCTTACGAGATGCAAAAAATTTAAATTGAATACAGCTATGTTTACGCCTACAAGTAACCAGAAAAATGAGTTTATGTAGCTCAATGTCATCCTTTTTTCAAAAATATCGCTTGAGACTGTACTTATTCATAGATCTATCGTTAGACTTGGTCTATATACCAAAACATCAACACATTCCCAGATTCTTCATAACCAATAATTTTCACGCATTCGAAGAAGAATATAGTTTTGAAGCATCATGGTAGTTGTCAGTTTCAAATGTAAGTTTGAAGAAAATGTGTAGTGTGCTACGAAAGCTTCACTTTTTGAGTATTTTTATTATTTGTTTATCACTATTTTACACAGACGCTTTGAAAAATATAATGAGAGAAATCCTAAGAACAGCGCAGTCGCCTCTTCAAATCTGCAAGTCTTGGTTTCGGAAGGAGACTTCGTATAGTCGGATTTGACAGGAGGAATATCGTCGAGTGAACGGAATGATTCACTGCCGTAGTGATCAAGTCAAGGAAGTTGATCAAGTACTCGAGCTAAAAATAAAATTGTAAGAAAATGATTTTTCAGTCAACTAACCCATCCATTCCCATCGTACATCATGTTGACGACGGTGGCCACGTTTGATAGCTAAAATTTATGATGAGATCAGAGAAAATTTGGATTAAACCTGTAGGAACCCGGCGATGATAATAGCTTGGAAGAGCAGTTTGCGATCGTCGGTGTTCTTTGATCGTGTAGTGGATGAAGCACCCGTCGTGCTCGTTGAACTACTGAAAAGAAATTATCATTGACTTATTATTGAGGACACAGTTCAAGTCTCGTCCCACGCTGTTCTCACTGGGACAATTGCAAAAAAACCAACCTTACGACCAACTTGCGCTTCTTGCTAATCACAATGTAAACTATAACATAAATTGTGATAATAACAAAGGGGATAACGTAGTCCGAGATGTTGTTGATCTGGAAATTCTTTGCTTCTTTTCAAAAATTACGTTCTTGCCAACCCCGTGCAGGAATGACGAGTCGATAATCGGTAGTCCATCCATTTCATAGCTTAGTGAAGTCCGATTAAATTTGAAGGGAGGCGCGAGTAGTTCGGTGTAGACAGAAAGAGTGAGGATTAGCGCCCAACACGCGATCGTTGTCCATCCAACATAGTCTCTGAAGAGACCATGAAGCCTGAAGCACGCGGTGCGATACATACACCACAGTTGAGATTCTCGTTTGAGCGAATATTTTAATTACTCTTTGCTCCAGACATGTTTGTTAGTCCGACGGGAGCCCCAAATGAGAGTCGATTCGCGATGGCTCTATCTTACCTGGAGAAAATGTGAGATATTGGCGAATTTACAAAGACGGCGAGACGATTGAGCGCCATGAGAAGGGACAAGTAGAGGATACCCTGAATATGCAAATTCAAGGCAGCAAATTCGCTTTGAGAACCTTGGGCGGAATCAGGTTGATCACATTGAGAATGAAACTTGCTGTTGGTTGATTGTACCAGGCCTGAAAATTGTGTTTATTTATATTTGAGTACCGTAAACAATCGTAAACCTTAGTTTCATAAATTGTCGCATTCACATCGTACGGGTCGTCGTTCTTGACGGTCATTTGAGGAAACTGCCAGCAAAGCTGAAAAAGAACCTATAAAAGTGAAAAAGTATTCTAAAAAAAACTCCCTGAGAATCCAATTCGAGACTAACACACGTGTTCATTAGCGCACTTTTCGCCGTTTCCCGACCCATTTGATGTCAAAATCGGCGTCGAATAGTACGCGAAACGCACCTGAACCGCGAGATAAATTGAGTCCATCCACGTCATGCTCCAGACGATCTTGTAGAACGGCCACTGAATACTTTTATATTTTCATAATAATGGAAAAAATATTCCCGAATCAACAAATGAAGATAAAAAAAAGACCTGGGAGAGCATCTTCCTTCCCCTCACTAGTGCCAGCAGAAAAACTAGGGTCATCGTGGTGCCAGCAACGAGAATTATGCCGTATAACACGAAGAAAACGTCGATGAGAACGTCAAATGCTGGCTCCATAAACACTGAAAACTATAGTGAAAACTTTGATAGAAGGACTCAAAGCGGAGGCAATAAAAATCAACAAGTGATCAAGTGTGTCTGGTTATAAAACGGCGAGAAACTCTATCGCGGGACTCAAATCGGAAGCGGAGATCGCCGGCGGCGAATTAACACTGATCTCGGGCAGCGCGCCACGCAAGAGTGATGAATCACACTCCTGATTGGGTGTATTGAGTGAGTGCCATGGAAACGTGAGGACTGGGGATCAGTGCCACGCTTTTTGATAAACGCATTTCTAAAAATCAGATCGAGAACACCAACTTCTTTTCAAACGCGACAAAAAACTGAGTACCGCTATTTTCGTCTGTGTCTTCAAACGGCTAAAAGTTATTTGCGGACTGCACGCGGTGCGTAACGAGACCAGTGACGGTTGTGCAACAGGTAATTGCCGCCAAAGGATCTCGTTAGTGCACTTCGTCGGAATGAGGTAAGACACACGAGAGCAGAAAGCGACTAAATCTAACAATGTTCAAGTACTGCGACCATAATTGCAGCCTTTGCTGTACGCAGAATTCATGCGAATAGGTACCAACCAATTTCTAGTACGAGTTTCAAATGCAGGTTGATACAAAGAACGAGCGAAAAGTAAAATTGTTATGCAGTGTAATCATTCGTGTATTTATCCACAGTCGCCGAGGGTGGATGAGGCTTTTTGCATCCGAATTTCTTGAAAAATTCCGGACGGCGAAGAAAGTTTCGAATAGTGGAATTAGTGAAGATAAAAATTATTGAGTGAATTGAGTGGTTCAATGCGGTGAGGATCAAGTCCAACATGTTCACAACGTAACCTATCTGCAACAAAATTTTCAGAGGAATTTTTTTGACAATATATCTCACCAATGAATTTTCGTCCAACAAGTCTGATATGATCGACATAACGTTGTACAGTTGTAAGAATATTGCTATAATTAGTGCTTGCCACAGCATTCGAGTGTCGTCCGAGTGCTGCTTTGACCCGTATTGTAAGGTCGAGCTGGAAATCTGTAGTGTTTTCAAGCATTATTTTGCTCTACCTGATGAGTTTCCTTTTCCTCCTTACGGACAAATAAATCAAAACATATACCGCGATGATGAGAAACGGGATAAAGTAGTCAAAAATATCAATGGCCGTGAATTGAATAGTTGAATAATGTACTGTTAGGAAACGCAACCTTTTCCAACGCTGGCGCTTTGATCAATATCACGTCACTATCTTCGAAATTCAATGTTTCTCGATTGAAACGTTGTATTGGTTGGACGAAAACGCTTAGTATGCAAAGCACTGATATTAATATCCAACAAGCGAGTAGAGTCCATCCAATCGAGCCCCTGTGGTGTACTTTCATTTAAAAGCAGTATTCGAGATTGAACGTACTTGTCAAATACGCATTTCAGAGAAGGAAAAGTGAAAACTGCAAGCCTATTCAGCGCCATGAGTAGTGAGAGGTACAATAATCCCTGCAAGTTTCGTTATTTTTCAATGAGAAGTTGATTTACTTTGAGTGGTAGGTATTCGAGAATGCACACAGCAACTTTCACGACTTTTGAGTTGTACCAAGCCTGCGTAAACTCAGATTTCCATCTAAAAATATATCGGCGGCTGTGCTTACATTTGAAGATTCAACAACTGCATTGGGATCAACAACAGGGCCAATTCCCAAATCTTCTTGTATCATTGACGGAAAGATCAATGTCAACTATAAAACTTGCAATGTTCAGAAGAAGGAAAAAAAGAAAAAAAAGTGTCACCTGCACAATCAAATAGACGCCGTCGAGATGCACAAGACTTTGAACGATTCGGAAGAAGGGCCACTAAAAGTAATTATTTTTTGGATTTATTCAGAAAAAAAATGCACCTGATACAACGTTTTCCTGCCTCTGAACAGGGCGAATACTAGTAGAAAGCACATTACAGCGCCAAATACGAGAATCGCTCCATAGATGAACAAAAAAAATACTGATAATAGTGTCTTCTAGAACGTAATTTGGAGATTCGGTTGTCGTGTCCGACATTCCTAATGATCAAGTCGAGAACAAGTGAAAGAGAAGGAGAAACGTATTGCCTTTTTACGGGACATGAAACAGGGGCGTGGAATTACGTTAGCGCCATTGACTCGATGTTGCGATTGAACAAGGAAATGCATTCTTCACAGGCCCAAAAGATTGCACCAATATCACAAAAATCATTTATCCGGTAGCATCATTCGTATACTTTTCTGCAGTTGCAGTTTGCGGAGGGCGCTTCTTGCAATTCTTCAGAAATGCCGGTCTCGGCAGAAAGCTTCTGATGGTCGAATTCGTCAGGATGAAGATAGTCGAGTGAATGGAGTGATTGCACACGGAGAAGATTAGGTCGAGCATGTTCAGTACGTAGCCAATCTGAGTTTTTTGTTGTTGTATTGGGGCGCATTTTGTGTGCAAAATGCGTACCAGTCCCTTCTCGTCCACTAGTTCGGCCACAATTGAAGTGACATTGTACAACTGCAGAAAGACCGCAATGACGATCGCCTGCCACAGCATCCGAGTATCATCCGAGTTTTGAGTACTAGTGGTTGTCGCGGAACTGTAAAAGAAGTGAATAAATAATGTTTAAAATGCTTAATGCATACCTAATCATGCGTCTCTTTTTCTGAACCGAGAAGAATATTAGAACATAGACAACAAGGATTACAAATGGAATAACGGAATCCATAACATCGATTGCCTAAACTTTTACTATTACTTAAATAAAGTTTGAATTGGCCGCAACAGTTTTCAATGCCGGTGCCTCGAGCAATATCTCTCCGCTATCTTCAAACTTCAGCGTTGTTCGATTGAATCGTTGAATCGGTCGAACGAATACGCTCAGAATGCAGAGTGCATCGATTACTACCCAACAACCGATAATGGTCCAGAAAATTGACTCTCTGGCATGCAATTCTGTGAATCGGTGAGCTGAATCGAACGTACTTGTCGAAGACTACTTTCAGGCAAGGAAAGGTGAAAACAGCTAGTCTATTCAATGACATTAGTAGCGATAAGTAGAGCAACCCCTGAAAAAATCCATGTCTGTCCGAAAAATAATAACTGACCTTAAGCGGCAGAAATTCGAGAATGCTGACAGCGAATTTGACCACTTTTGTGTTGTACCATGCCTGAGAATGCTCATTAATTTAAAATGGTTAATTTGTGCTCACATTGGCAGAATCAATCGCTCCTTTCACATCCACCATAGGCCCAATGCCCCAATCTTCCGCCATCATAGAAGGAAATACTAGAACTAACTGCAATACACACTTTTTCATTTCCGAAAGAATTTTCAAAAATAAACCTGAACTAACAGAAATACAGAGTCAATGTACAAAAGGTTTTGGACAATGCGGAAGAATGGCCACTGAAATAAATTGAAATTAGGTTCAAACTTCATTTCACTTACCTGAAAAATTGTTTTTCTGCCTCTGAATAGTGCGAGAATCAGCAACGAGCACATTATCGCGCCAAATAATAGAATAGCCCCATAAATGAACAGAAAAATGCTGACGACTGTGTCTTCCAGGACATAACTTGGTGATTCGGTAGTGGTCGATATTGCCGACATTCTTTGAAGACGGGGAAAGAAAATGACATATGAGAGCGAGAGAGGAAAGGCGCTAATGGCACTTTGCGTCTTGTCAAGTGCAGCATGATTAGGTTACCTCACGATTAAACCATTCCTTGAATGAGATGAACAAAAATTGTCAATAAGGAAAAATGAAAACTGTAGCACTAATGAAGGATGTGCGGCGTCAAATCGTAACCAATTGATTTCATTTGATGCGTTGAGTCATTCTTTCTGTAACAAAATTCAGCACTTTTTTTTTTTTTTTTTTTTTTTTTTTTTTTTTTTTAGGCAGCTCTCACGCACTAAGGTCATGTTGCTAATGTCAGTTAATAACTCATTGACGCTCATTACAAAATGCGTACGCTTATCAAGGTTCTTGCCGTGGTCGAAGCCGTGAATACAGGTATTTCATTATTTCTGAAATGTTCGAAGCACATGTTATAGTCCTCGCAGTCCTTCTGAATTCGCTGTTGATCTACGCAATCAGACGGTTTTCTGGAGCACATCTGGGAACGTACAAAAATCTGCTCACAGCATTCGCCTTTTCCGACATTTTTCTAATGTTTCTTCTCAGAATCACAAAACCGGTGAGTGATGAAATACGTCTGAAAAAATATTATTTTTCCAGAAACAAATGCTGGTTGGTTTCACGCAAGGCATAGTTATAGATACCGTACTGGCTGATAGGGTAAAATGATATAATTTTATTTTTATTTTGAAGGTTTATTTGAGAGAGTGACGACATTGTACATGGCTTTTCAATCTGCTCCTTACGCTCTGATCGTTATTCATTTTCTCTATCGATATTGGTCTGTCAGAAGACCTTATCTCATCCACCTCTTCACTAACAAGTACTTTCTCTTGTGCTTAATCTGCGCATATGCCGTTGGTTTATCATCATGATTAGTCATTCTAATAGCGCAAA
This sequence comes from Pristionchus maxplancki, assembly GCA_900490775.1. Lineage (NCBI taxonomy): Eukaryota > Metazoa > Nematoda > Chromadorea > Rhabditida > Neodiplogasteridae > Pristionchus > Pristionchus maxplancki. The sequence goes on from LS578204.1 coordinate 95,039, forward strand.
CAAACAATGCTCAATCAAGGTACCTGAGTACATTTTATTTGACGAACGGACAACACGACACTATTGGAAGACGTATCCTAATCGAGGAATACGAGAAAACATACGATAAACGGATCGAAAATGCTTGGGTTATTTTAGACCATTGGGTTAGTTGGACTCGGCATCACTCCATCACAAAGATAATCGAGAAACGTTTCAGCGAGACGACAAATTTGACTCTAAACTCTTTGCCATGCTTGCCATCACGAATGCAATGACGATCGGTTCATTGATTTGTGCTTCAACACTCGCTTTTCTCACCTTTCGACATATTAAACAGTCGAATAAGATGTCCAAACAAGCCAATGGGCTACAGAGAAAGTTGCTCATTGCGCTATGCGTCCAGGTAAGACAAATTTCAGCTTTCACATTATAATTGACAAATTCAGGCAGCTGTCCCGTGGTGTTGTGTGTATTTACCCTACATGATCAGCTTTGACATTCCATTCTTCATATGTCGCAGTAGCTGGATTCATGATATGAGTACTTCAATCTATTCGATGTTTCCCATCTTCGATGCAATCATCATTCTGACCCTTATCACGGACTACCGAAGAGGACTGTTAGGTTTGCTGAGAAAGAACCAGGTTCATGAGTTATCGTCATTTGCAATGACCTCCTCATTTGGTGTATCGTAATGAGGAATAAACGCATCGCAAATATTATTTAATCGACGACTTCACATGCGAAGATGAACGAGACCTCACTTTCCCATTCGAGCAAAGACTCTTGAAACAGGCAACACTGGGCAGAAACGCTCGAATGGTCGAGTTTGTGACTATGAAGATCGCCGAATGAATAGAGTGATTCATCACGGAGAGAATCAACATCAGCATATTTAGAATGTAGTCCGCCTGGAAAATCTAGAGTATTTGTCATCTACCATGCTTACGTGATTATTAGGAGAATTGGACAGACTTATTACGTTTTTTCGTATGAAAGATTGGATGATCTAAAAATTGCTGACAATGCCTCGGTCGTCCACAGCCGTCGCGATGATGTTGACAATGTTGTAAAGTTGTAGGAAGATGCAGATGACGATGGCCTGCAGCAACATTCTTCTATCGTCGACTTCCCTCGAGCGAGGAGCGTCGAAAGACAGAGTTGCATTGCTGAAAGGGAGTGCTTAGAAATTGCTTGAGAGTTTCAGATTCTTGCATCTCTTTAACCGTTGAATGTGGAAGGTATGATAAACAGTAGATGAAATGTAATTGTTTCCCGAACAAATTCGATGTTGGAGGCATAACTCACACAAACTTGATACACACAGCATTGGACACAGAATAACTATACCTTATGACTCTCCGCTTCTGCCGAATCGACCAGTAGATAATTACATAGATGGCCAATGAGACGAAAGGAACAGCGTTGTCGGAATAGTCGATGATCTAGAGAATTTGTCATTTCGTAATTAGCAAAAGCAAAAACGACGTACAGTTCTGAGCAGAGGCGCGCTCATTATCGTCTCTCCGCTATCCTCGAATCGGAGGGTTGATCGATTAAATTTCTGCATTGGCCGCACGAGCACACACAGAATGCACACAAACCACGTTAGTGCCCAACACGCAGCGATCGTGTAGTGAATGTTGCGTCTAAATTAAGCTTCGAGAACAAGACGAGCAACGAAACTAACTGGGTGAACAGAAATCGCATCGAGGGCACGACAAATACGGCGAGTCGATTGAGCGTCATGAGCATGGTTAGGTAGAGTAGACCCTAAAGTTGCAAATTATAAGATGAAAAAAGGAAATCCGAACCTTGGCAGGCAAGAAGTCGAATGCGGATCGCACAGCGTGCATGAAATTGGAGTTGTACCAGGACGGAAATGTTGATTTGTGACTTTCAAAATGAAATAAAAGTTACATCAGCCGCATTGAGCGTTTCATTGATATCGACGGTCACATTAGCGATATCACCGGGCACCATCGACGGAAAGACGAAGGCTAACTGAAGGTATTTTTTTTAATTTTCGATTGTATTCCCTATTTCCTTACCTGAAAGATCAGATAGATCGAGTCGAGGTACATCAAGCTGTGCACAATATTGAAGAAGGGCCACTAAATTTAAACATTACTCAAAGATCAAAGACCATCCACTTACCTGACCGATCACTTTGCGACCTCTCCACATGGCGACAAAAAACAAAGCGCACACAATAGTGCCCAGGACGAGCAGAGTGCCGTATACAACGATGAATCCGCTAACGGCTGCATCTTCCATAGTGAAGAAGCGAGCGGACGATGCATTATTTAGGTCCAACATTGATCACGAATGTGACACTGATCATGAACTAGGAAACACGAGTGTAAACTTCAGTTTCTGAGCGTGAAGCGAAATGTGATTGCGAGTGGATCGAATTAGCGCTCGTTGAATGACTCACTTGAGTCCTGACTGATTGTGAGCACAAGGTAGCTCGTGTATCGCTAATTGATCGTTACCTCACTTCCGGACGCCCTTTTCAAGAGCAAGGAGCATTCCAAGGACACCGTGGATTAGTCTTGCACCGTCTTACATAGGGAAATAGCGGAATTCAATCAGACTCTATTCGAGATAGTCTGCAGCGGAAGTTAATGGATATCGACAGTAGAAAACAATGAAATAAATGTATTCATCGTTCAAGTAGACTCGCTTTCAATCATTTTATCATTGAAGACGATTGCGATTCAGCTTTCATTCGCGCGTACTTTGCCTTGCAACATGAAACTGACGGCAAGAATCCGCGGATCGTCGAATTTGTGAACAGGAAAATGGTTGCATGGATAGAGTGATTTGTAACGGAGAGAATAAGCTTGAGCATGTTGAGCACGTAGTCTGCCTGGAAGATAGGAGGTTGGCCCAAGAATATCGTCAATAAAATTAACCGTGTCTCGACTCTCCATGACCGATTCTACGAACGCGACTATGTAATATAGCTGAAGAAAGATGCAAATGATGATGGCTTGAAGCAGCATTCGATTGTCATCAGGCACTCTCGATCGAAGCTCGAGAGACAGAGTAGCGCTGCTAAAACGAACAATCGAATAAATACAAAAAAATTGCGGATTGCACCTTATCACTCGTCTCTTCTTCTGGATCGACCAGTAAATTATTAGGTAGAATATAAACATGGCGATTGGGACCACATAGTCTGAGTAATCGACTATCTACAAGCAACGTCGTTTTTACAACGATAGAAATGAATTAGTATTTACTTGTCTTAGCCAGGGCGCATTCAGTATCGTTTCTCCGCTGTCCTCGAATCTCAATGAACTTCGATCGAATTTTTGCGTTGGGCGGACGAGAACGCAAAGGATGGAGAAGAGTAAGACTAGCATCCAGCGTGAAGTGAGCGTCCAGTTAATGAACCTCCTGGAATTGGGAGATTTGTGTTTTATGAGGCCTTCGAAATTGACTAACTTCTCAAACAATGTTCGCAGTGATGGAACAACGAAAACAGCAAGCCTATTCAGAGCCATGAGGAGAGTCAAGTAGAGAAGCCCCTGGATGTCACGAATAAAGTAGAGAATCGAAATGGGACAAATCTACTTTAGATGGCAGGAAGTCAAAGATGGAGCGCACAGCGAGTACGAATTTCGTATTGTACCACGCCTGAAATAGTGATTTTTTTCAATATGAGACGTTTCTTTCACATTAGCGGCGGCGAGCGTGGCATTCACATCAACGGTCGCATTTGAACCGGGATCCGTTGTTGTCATTTGAGGCAGGACGCTCGTTAACTGAAACAGGGCATCAAGAACAGCGCAAACACAGTAACCCACCTGGACCAGCAGATAAATTGTGTCCAGCGACATCAAGCTTTGCACTATCCGATAGAATGGCCACTGAAAACATAATTATAGGAAGATCAAAGATCAATCTTACCTGTCCGAGCACTTTTCTGCCTCGGAACATGGCTACTGCGAATATGATGCTCACAATAGAACCAAGGACGAGTAGGGTCCCGTAAATAGTGATAAATGCGGAAACAAGTGCATCAGGGGGAGGGAGAGGAGGAGGCGTACTGGACGACATTCAGGTCGAAACTAGATTCTGTCAACTGATGAATGCTGACAAGACACGTCCGAAAGTTTAGCGGCGATAGAGTTAGTGAGTAAGGAAGCACGCGCTGTGATAATTGGCGCTTTTCTGTCGGCTCACTGGTGTCGAATTCATAGCGTAAACGAAAGCACAGGAAGTTACACGGACGTACTGAATCAAGGAGAGTGCGAACAGAAACATTTATCCAGAGTTTTCGTGAGCATATTTTTCAGCATGTGCTTGCGAAACGGCTTTCCGTCTGCGTCCAAATCTCAACAGGAGCGTTGGTAGGGGAAGAAAGTTTCTGAGCGTCGAATTTGTGAATATGAAAATGGTCGAGTTTGTCGAGTGGTTCAATACGGCAAACATCAACGCGATTATGTTCAGAATGTATCCAACCTAGAAAAAAACAGAGATGTGCTTTTTCGCAGTTCAACCAACTAACCATCTTCTGATGATCAACCATCTCCGAGGTTAGACAGGCGATATTGCACGACTGAAGCAAGATTGCAATGACAAATGCCTGCCACAGCATTCGCGTGTCTTCAACGGAATGGATTCGCGACCCGCTACTTGAGGTAACCGATCTGAAAATGTAACTTTTTCAGGGTCTTATTCATCAAAATACCTTATCAACCTCCTCTGCCGCTTGATCGAATAATATATCACGGTGTACACAGCGATAATGAACACCGGGATACTATAATCGAGAATCGTGATTGCCTAAATGGTTGCTTCTGTTGTGCTCGTCATAGTTAGCAAACCAGTTTCAGTTCTGGAAAGTCCAAAATTGTCTCTTCTCCCTGTTCAAATCTCAGGGAATCTTGATTGAACCGATGCATTGGCCTTACGACAGCACTGAGAGTGGAGAAAGAAAGGATGAGCGCCCAGCATGCGACGATAATCCAGCCAATTGATTCCCTGGAGCACATCTTGACAAGGATCTCTTTCAATTCACTTACTTGTCAAACACGGATCTCATCGAGGGAATGCAGAAAACAGCCAATCGATTCATCGCCATTAGCAGTGAGTGGTACAGTAGACCCTAAGAGTAATCACATTGAGCTGCAAAAGAGTGAAATCCCAACCTTCATCGGCAGAAAATCGAAAATGGATAGTGCAGCTCTAAAGACTTTCGAGGTGTACCACGCCTGACAATATGATTATCCATTTTCGAAAGAATTCAGAGTCACTCACATTATCTGAATAAATTGTTGATTGTGAATGTGAATGTCCAATTGGGCCAAATCCCGAAACATCAATGATCATTGATGGGTAGACAAATCCAATCTGTCAATGATAAGGTTATGTGCCATAGAACTAAAAAAACCTGCACAAGTAGCGAAATAATGTCGATAAACAGCAGGCTCTGAACAATGCGAAAGAACGGCCACTAAACAAGACATTTCCGCACAATTAGAAAATTTCAATACCTGAGCCGTGGTCTTCCTGCCTCGATAGAAGATTATCAACATCAACGAGCACATTATCGCCCCGAAAGCGAGAATTCCTCCATATATTAACAGGAAAACGCTGATGATCGTTCCTCTCCCTTCATAATTCGGCACCTCACCAGTGAGAAGCATGACTGACAATTTTCTAGACTGAAGCGAGAAGCTAACGATTGCGAGCGAGAATTGAATACGTGCATTTAGTCCAGCGTCTGACGCAATTACCGTGGCGCAGCGAAAGGGCAAACATCAAAAGCGCGATAAAGCAGGGAAACAAGAGAGAATTGATGGCCCTCTCATCTCCCAGCTTCGATCGACAAATGAAACAATAATCGGAACACACAGCAAAGGTTTTCAGTGCTTTATCGGTGATACCGAGCGCGTAATGTCTTTGATGCTATCGAATTTCTTCCAGCAGCAGTAATATCTCGGTCGAGGCAGAAACCCGCGAATGGTTGGGTTGCTGACGATGAAGATAGTAGAATGGACGGAATGATTCACCACGGAGAGCGTGAGCGTCAGAATGTTGATTATGTAGTCCCACTGCAATTTCGAAATAGTTTCCGCGTTTTCGAAACGCACTAAATCACGTACAATGCCGTTGTCGTTCACGTTGAGATCAACAAATGTAACGATGTAGTACAGTTGCAGGAATCCGCAGATAATAATGGCTTGATGCAGAAGTCTCTTGTCATTTTCTTCACCCGATCGCACTTCGAGTGATATCGTAGCACTGCTGAAATAATCATTAATGAAAAAAGAGTGCGGAAAAATTTAACGCACCTAATTACTCGTCTCTTCTGTCGTATCGACCAGTAAATTATCGTGTAGAGCACGAACATCGTCACAGGAACGGCGTAGTCGGAGTAGTCGAGGGCCTATACTTGTTTCACATTTAGCTATTCAGTGAAAGTCACTAACTATTCTTAGAGCGGGAGCGTTGACAATCGTAACGCCATTATCCTCGAATTCCAGAGTGCTTCGATTGAACTTTTGCGTCGGTCGAACGAGCACACAAAGGACAGAAAAGAGCCAAATGAGCGCCCAGCACGCGCCCAGAGACCAGTTGATGTACTTTCTGATAGTGCATTTCGACTTTTGACTTAAATTGCAATCCCGACTTGCTGAATATCTCTCGCATCCATGGGATTACAAACACGGCCAATCGATTGTACGTCATAAATAACGTTAGATAGAGGACACCCTAAAGTTGACCATCGATACACATCCAAATTTGTTGGACAAGCACCTTTGAGGGAAGAAAATCGAAGACTGAGCGGACAGCTAACAGAAATGTGCTGTTGTACCAGGCCTAAAATTGGTGTTTTAAATGAAAATAACTTCCCTTGCTCACATTTTCATTAGTGATATCGGGCGGAGCATTTGAATCGGGATCAGTAGAAGAAAGCATTGAAGGAAATGTGAACGAAAGCTGCATTATAATATTGAGCAAATCGCTAAAATACAGTAAATTTACCTGAAACAACAGATAAATGCAGTCAAGATGCAGTAGGCTGGCAACAATTCGATAGAAAGGCATCTGAAGATGATTTACATGACTAATTTATTTTTTAAGGAGTACCTGGCCCAGAACCTTGCGTCCTCGAAACATGGCTAACATGAACAGCGCATTGGCAATCACTCCGAATACCAGCAGAGTGCCATATAGAGCAAGGAATCCGTTGATAACAGCCTCTTCCGCGTGAAACATTTATTGGGTGAGAGGTTCACTAATAACTCCTGAGAAGGGAGCAAGTAAAAGGGGAATCTGAGAGTAAAGCGCGATTTGATTGCGCGCAAATGCGCTTACTCCAGTGAGTCATCTGAGCTTGTGAAAGATTTGAGAGTGTTGCGTTGCTCTAATTGGCACTACTCTTCTTTTCTTTGGTCAATTTCTTAATGCTATTTCAGGAGGTGATCCTTTTCCGATACCACTTTTTTCCAGAAGCTTCTTCAATTCATACCTAAGCTTAGACAATGAGGGCGAAAGTATGCGCTTCGTCATCTCAAATCTGAAGAGTCGCAATTATAAACAAATCGCATTCTTGAAGTGCTTGATCATTTGGGGTGCGTCCGGTTATCATTTCTCATCAGCGTGTATTTAGGCTCCACTCTTCCCCACTGCACGTAATATCATATCGCTTTTATGACCCACGCAAAAACAAGAGGGAGAATTTCGGCGCAATTCTTCCCCATCTCATCAATGGTCCTCATCGCAATTCAATTAGCCAAAAGAACCGGTTAGCATTTCTCGACCATTTGGATCTCAGTCAAACTGATTGTTCAGAATGTATTCTGCACGTGAGCGCGTTTTCTTCCTTAATTCATTCAATATTATCTTTCTTCCTGTTTTCTCATTGGTGAGTGGTTATGATTCCTTGATTCTTGTCATAATTTTTTTCAGGGCTGATCCCAACAATTGCAATTATTTTGTAGGAATAGGTGCAACAGCGCTTTTCGGTAATGTTAAACTTTTTCTAATCTAATAAATGTTTTCAGGAGTATCCTTTTCCATTTTCTGCTCATTTCTCATTATTCATCTCGCACTTGCTCTCTACCATTTCAATGTGAAACACATTGCTCGAGAAAACATAACTGTAACTGCGATGGCGTCAGTTGCTCATTGTCGTATGCATGTCATTGCGTTTTCTTCAGCACTTCTTTCTCGTCAGCAATCATCAATGGCGCGGTTCTGGTGACTCTTCTTCGTCTGAGTTCAGTACCTGCTGAACATTTGAATGACGTAAGTCCTAAACCGTATCACCGTCTAAACCTGTTACCAGAATACGAGCGCACCTTCCGTCTTCCTCCTTTCAACACTGATAACGATCGACTTCCTCCTATTTGCTGCCTTCATTTATCAGTGGAAATACCAATCAAAACACCGCACGGATTTCGATTACATTCCAATGTAATGATAATGACGAAGTTATTGCGAAAATACTCATGTCAATCTTCAATTTGCGTGAAGAACCTCGCAGCCTCTTATTTGGATTGTCAGTTGACCAGTGGTGTTGCGTAGACACGGTAATTGGATGTGTAGAAGCAACAATTACTTCGATTCTGTTTCGATTCTCGGTTTTCTGATCGAAATTTTATCAGTTTTCTGATCAAAAGTGTGTTATTCTCCTGTTCGAAATAGCCAAATTTAAGCCATAGCCGATCACCGGTCTTGTTTATCTGCAGAAGTAACCACAGAAGGCAGCAGCTTATTCGATTTCGAGCACAATTTTGAAGGAAGTGGGAGAAAGCGTCGAATTGTCGAATTGGTCATGATGAAAAGTGTAGGATGAATTGAGTGGTTGAGCACGGAGAGAATGAGCTCACACATCCCGAATACTCGCTGGGCCTAGATAAAAAATTATTGCTCTTGTTTTTTTCCTGACCTGGATTATAGTAATGCTCACCGTTCCCCCATCGCCTCCATTGGTCGCGCACAGCATTGCAGCCAGGTTTGCAATGTTGTACAGAACGAGAAACCCGCAAATTATCAATGCTTGCGTCAGCATCTTTAGATCTTCCAAGTTGCGCTCCTCACTCACCATGTCGGCGCTGATAATGGAAAGAACTCGAATCCAAAAATAATGAAAAACTAACCCTAGCACGCGCCTACTCGCTCGAATTGCAAAGTAGATTCGAAAGTACATGCCGGCCATCACAAACGGTATCGTGTAATCGATTCCTACCAACACCTGAGACAAGATTTGAGGGAATCAAGGTTCGTAAAAATATTGATAATTACATGCATTAGCGCGGGCGCATCAACAAGCGGTTCGCCATTGTCTTCAAATCGCAGAGCATCCCTATTAAATCGCTGCGTCGGCGTGACCATCAGACTGAGCGCGCCCATAGCAAGCACCCAGGCCCAGCACGTGAGAATGGGGAAGAGAATGGTGCCCCTGCATCTTTGTTTTCATCAAAACGACAGAAAAAATCAACTAACCGATTGAAGATGCGCCGCCATCTGGGATAGACGAACACGGCCATCCGGTTGAGTGTCATTAGCAACGAGAGGTAGATCAGACCCTTACATTTCTCGTGTTTTTAGCGGCACAAACTCGAAAATAACCTTATTCGGGACACAATCGAATAGCTGCATTGCGGCCATAACGGGCACTGAGTTCAGCCAGGACTGAGTAAATACATTATTTTCGAAAAGTATGTTATTGAACCTCAGCATGAGCAAACGTCTCATTGAGGTTGACATACGACTGATTGCACCCGATAGAATCGCGAAGCATGTCCGGGAAAGTGTGAAATATCTTAAACGTTGCATTAGACTTCCACTAAGGACATTCCTCACTTGAGAAAAGATGAAAAATCCATCCAGAATCGTTAGATTCTTCACGATGCGGAAGAATGGCCACTGAATTGTCTTATTTATTGTGAAAAATGAAGAAAGTCGAACCTGGAGGAGCACTTTCCGTCCTCGAATGAGACAAATGGAGAAGACTATGCACATCACTGCGCCCCACAGCAGAATTGCGCCGTAGACGATTAGAAATGCGATAAAGACAGCGAGATTAACCCCGCCGCCATCGATAGGAACAACGACGTCAGTCATTTCCTATACTTGCGATCGATACAAGGGTTGTGGACGGTGAAACTCAGCGTGAATGCACATGCGATCTCTCTCGAGTTTTGAGACGCAACACCCAATTAGAATTTTCGTCTCAAAAAGTGAAGCAACTTCTCAGTGTTTATCGATATTTTGAACATATTGAGCGTGGAAGGAAACTTCGAATCGTTGAGTTGCTAATGATGAATAGTGCAGAATGAATGGAATGATTTAGCGCGGAGATGATAAGCCGGATCATACCTACCAGGTGCTGATATTTTGATTTTATTTATTTTTATTCAAAAAACGCTCACCCAGCCGTCAGTCTCGGTCACCATCGCTATCAGAGTTGCAATGTTAAACAAGACAAGAAAGCTGGCGATAATTAGTGCTTGAGTTAGCATTTTCCGTTCATCCGAAGAACGATCGCTCTGCTTTCCTTCGATGCTTAAATTTAATCTGAATAATTGTATGAATTATCAAAACACATGGAAATGCGTCGGTTTGCTCTTATAGCATAGTAGATGCGCGCATACATGATGGCAATCACAAAGGGCACGATATAATCGATTCCAGCCAGCACCTAAATACGATTTACGATTGAATTCAGGATTTCGCAGTATTTACATGCTCGAGTTCTGGAGCGTCAACGAGAGGGTCGACAACATGCTCAAACCGCAACGTTTCTCGATTGAATCGGTATTTTGTAGTGGCAATCGAACTGAGTACGCCTAGCGCAAGCACCCACAACCAGCAGGTAAGGATAGCATAGAGAATCGTGCCGCTACAGTTACAAAGCGTCAAATAGGTGAGAAATAAGTTCTTACCGATCGAAAATATGCCTCCATGACGGATAGACAAACACTGCCATTCGGTTGAGCGTCATGAGAAGAGATCACGCCCTAAAAACTGTTAATCTGGGAACACAGCCAGATAGAAAAACTTTGTTCGGGACGAAGACGAACATCTGCAATAATGCACCCGCGGGCACTGAGTTGAGCCACTGCATATTATTTTCATGAAAATATTTCTAAAATTTTGAAGTTGAACCTCAAAATATGAACTTTTGCTTCCGACATTAGTTCTCAGCATATCCGGAAACGTGTATACTATCTGTAAACGCATCGAAAAACGTATCCACAGTTATGCTCACCTGACTGAATAGGTAAAGTGCATCCAAGATGGCTAGATTTTGCACAATTTGGAAGAACGGCCACTGAAAGACGTTGATAATTGTGGCAGAGTAGTACTCGTACCTGGACTAGCGCCTTCCGGCCGCGATACAAGCAGATCGCGAATGCGATGCACATTGCTGCGCCCCAAACGAGAATTCCTCCGTAGGCGACGAGAAAAACGATGATAATGATGTTGGCTTTGGTGTCATCTTCAAAGATGACGTCACTCATGATTCCGCCGACTTCCTCAGACCGACGGCAAAGTTGTGGTGGCTTGTGCACAAGTGAGCTGTTGGGAAAACACGCGCGGTAGTGTTATCGTTATTAGCGGCGAAACGGGCAATTGGAGTTCTGAGCCAACGAGTTTATTCGATCTCCGATTCTATCAAGCCAACACATGCACGTGAGACACACAAATAAGTGAAATGATAGAAATAAAAACAACAATACTCTATTTTTATTTTTATTTGAATGTTCATTGTTCATGCTTTAGATGTTCGCCAGTCATTCAACAGAAGAGAGAAATAGATATCGGTTCTGTTCTTGGTGGTTCTTAAGAAATGCATCAATTAGGGATTAATGTATTTACCAACTCTTCAGTCTCCGCGGTTATTGGAGTAGCTCGGGCTTCATTAATTTTTAGTGCTTGCTTCAACCGTGGAAAGTAGAATGGCAGACATGAAATCACCACTAGACTTGCACTTAATTCATTGCCTTATTATCATTGAATTTCGCAGAATTACTCACATCGAAAGCCATAAATCGTACATGGCTGCGGAGAAGAATCGAAGTCCGTCATATCCTATATTTCGAGGAACGAGGACAAATATTGGATAGAAGACAAATGGAGGAAGACATACGATCACGATAGGTCGGGCAATTTTCGATGCCGACTGAAAAAAATTGTAAACAAACTTTAGAATACGCTACGTTACCGTGAGCACGGCAATGTTTTCCTCGATTTGGAATTTTCGCGATACTGAGTACTCATTGATCACAGCGCCTCGTTTCATTTCTCGCATCACACGTCGGTTATGACGAAATACTAGTGCAAAGACAGTGGAACCGAAGAGAAGAAGTGCACCAAAGCAGTACGTTGATTCCATGCCTGTCATGCAATCTGATGACAATAATGATCCTTCATAATCAGGAGCACTGACTTACCGTACACAAGCAGGAATGCAATTGAGAGAGCAATGGTGAAGAGAATAGCTTCTTGAAGAGCAAAGAAAAGAAGATTCGACAGAGAATTACTTTCGTACCTGGGGATTTTTATTGTGACTTCTATTGAGAAAAGAATATTTGGAAAGTTTAGTTTTAGAGTTGCTAGTAAGCGTGTAATCAATTAGAATGTCAATCACATGCACTTACCAAGCCCACGCTTTCGTTGCAACCCAACGATCTAAAGCGATGACTGCTACTCTGAATTTTGTGATATTTAATTCCTTTAATTCCAAATTAAAACATCAGATAAACTAACATAGTAGTATTGTACCCAAGGAAAGTTTCCTTTATTATGCTTCCAACAATCAATGGGTACGTTTCAACTGCAATTATCATTTGAAAAGATGCAATGCGATGGAGCCTACCATAATCGGACGGACCAAAGTACTGATGATGCATAACTATGAGCCGCGATGCAATGTAGATACAGGTCAGAACAACTGGATGTATTATTCGGAGTCGAACCTAAAAATGAAGTAAATTATTCTTCGGGGAAGCTTCCCACTAAGTGGTGAGTCTTCGATGCTTTGCAAGCCGAAAATAAAACAACCCCTGCGGCGAGAAAAGTAAACGTGGAGAAAATGATCTGAACAAACGTTTCAAATTATGTGTGTTTAATTCGTTTTTGTCCACCTCGAATACGTAAATAATCTCGAACAGCGGCGTGAAATGGTCCGTGTCATTGCGAGAAATATAATTAACGAGAAACATTGCACCACGCAAGGTTTCAATGCGGGAATCAACCCAAAAATCAGACAATCGTGCTGCTCTGCAAACAGCCTCCAGACTTAATCATCGCAAACAAGAAGGATTCTAGTTCGAACTGTCTGACAGTGCACAATGGACCAAACAACATCATTAGTCTAGTCGGCAATTTCACGAGTTGTTTGATCACTGAATTCATACATTAGTTTTTCTCTCAGTCCACATTGCAGACCACATTGAAGATCTGGAGCAGTGAATAAGAAAAAATAATAAAAAATTCCAGAGATACACCACGTATAAAACTTTTCTTAAGCATTCTATCAAAGATAGCTATTTCAGCCTTTTTCACTGGAAGCATCTCATTGACAATCGTATGGACGTGCTAGAACACTTGTTTTCTCACCATTTGTTGAGCAGATGTCTTGGGATAACAGGGGACGATTGTTTCTCAATCTGTCGAGATTGGGTTTGTGAGGAAGACGGTTCAATGGTTTTTTTTGCCATCTTCAACAATTTTTTATACAACTTTTCTGCTTTGCATTTACTTCGTATTTTGCCATGCCAAGTGAGAGTTCAATGAATTAATGTTCAATGAGTTTCACATGTGAAACTTCTAGCATTTGGTTCTAAAGTGTAGTTAAAAAAGCACGCATTGGAATAATAATTGTGCTACAAAACACAGTGCGCCAGTTCGAGCTGTCTCGAATAACATGCTGAATTTCTCCGAAAGACGTCTGCTCTAGAGAAAAAAAATCTACTCACGCAGAAATTTTCCAAGAAATAAGAAATGCTGTTTAAAGAAGGACTAAACCCAATATTTTCA
>LS578204.1:109130-131345 GCA_900490775.1 Pristionchus maxplancki
GGACCCAATAAAATTGCCGTTGTTTGAGGAAAGGAAGAGGGTCAGCGCACATACAACGTTCCCCTTTCCGTAAATAAGAGTCTTTAACCTCAGCTTGCTCTCACTCTCTTCCTTTCCTCAAAAAACGGCATTTTAATTGGGTCCCACCACGACTGCCCTGTGCGCAAACGTCGGGTTACTGTAAGTAAGCAATCCTTTGATTGTTTATAACTCGCTTTAAAATTAAGCTAGAACTTTCAAATTTTGGGATTCTTATTTTCTTTTAGAATCCAACCGAACTACATCATCACTTTCTGGTCGATAATATTGGGTTTAGTCCTTCTTTAAGCAGAAATGCTGGTTTTCCAAGAAATGCTGTTTAACTTTGTAGTTACTTTGTAGATCTAAATCTAGACAAGCATGTTTCTTGTGAATTTCCTCAACCGCACTCGTACCGATCCTATGTATCCGCTCTTTGAGATCCTTTACGTGTTCGAGGTATGATTTTAATGACAAATTTGCAATTATTTAGATAATTATTTATAGTTGGCCCTCTTGGTCTTTGCTATTGCGTTAGGGCTCACGCTGATTGTGCCGGTCTTCCGAATGAGCTACCATCTCAACGTTCGTTGCTTCGCACGTCATATCTTGTTCACGGAAATACGAATGAAACATTCCAGATAAGATTACGGATCTTATTCGGGCTCTTTCACGGGATTATCTATCCAGTATCTCGGATTATCGTCATGTACCACGAGTACTTTGGTCCAGAATGTTGTGGTTCGACAGTGTTACAATTTTTCTAGCTGATTTAGTCCCTACAGCAGAGCCCACGTATTTGGCCATCTGCACTCAGATCAAAGAGGAATTTCTAGGCTACTTCACAACACTGTAAGTATTGTGTTTCACCTTTCTCTTATGCATCTCAGAGTTCTACAGCACTATGATACTGGCAGTTGATCGATGGATTGCAACAAAAGCGTGGGCTTGGTATGATATTAAGAATATATTTTAATTAAACAATTTTATATAACTGCTGTAAAGGTATGAGCGTGGTGGTGCCGGAACGCTCATATTTTTTGCCGTGCAAGAACTGATTTTGACGCTGCTCGGCAATTTCGTCGCAGCTTTACTTGTCTTCGGTATTTTACAAAAATGATTTTGAGTGGAGTTTGTGATTTTCAGAGTTCATCAGCGATATTCAAATCAGTTTTTACTTCATAGTCGTCGTGCCGATCGGAGCATGCGTACGCAAACATCTTTTTTAAAAGTTTTTTTCTCACATAATTCTCAGATTTTCGTTATCACATATCGTAGAGACAGGCGGGAAATGGCTAGAATGAAGAAAGGAGCAGTCGTCAATCGATATTCGATTGCGAAAACTTTCCAGTTCAAGGAAAATCTGGCGATACTGGAGGCATCTGCGACACCTGTTGGTGAAACAATAATCGCTTTTCAGCTGTTCAGTAAATTCACCCGGCCCCTATTGCTTGTTAGCTTACCGCCGATGTTTTTCTATCCCTTTTACGCGATTGTACCAGCGGGGATTGGCTACGACGAGTTACGATACATCTCTGTAGAGATGTATGATTTGTGGCTTGCCATGTAAGATTCACACAAATTCCCTGAAAAAATCTTAACAGCGCGTGTGTTGTCATCATCGGAACTCTGCCAGTGTTCGAGCCGAAATTGCGGGCAAAGCTTTGGTGTCGCGCAAGAGTTGAAGAGCAACGCATACAAGCTCCCAGGTTGCAAATGTAATGTAAATGAAAAAAAATGAAAAACGATTTAGCAGTAACGTAGAGGTGGCGGATGCTTATTTCAAGATGCTAAGCAATGATCTCGGTCCGAAACTTGTCAGACTACTGTAATTTATGCTGATGTAGACGTCAGAGTACCTAGTGTCTAGAAATTTGTTCTCTCGACATTTTGTATTACCAAGTTCATTAATCAAAGTCGTATTCGGACTCCTTGAACTTCGAAAGTACATGCAACACAGTATCATGAAAATAAGAAATTAAAAGTTTTCGAGAACTGCCATGCTGACAATAGTGCAGCGCAGAGGATTGTGCTACGTTGTGGTGCCAACGACTGTTCTGCTCGAAACAACAGCAGTCTTTGCCTCTTCGGATAAGTAGTTCATGTTCTTTGCCATGATTTGATTTATCGATAGAATATGATCGAAGTATTTATCAACCGCTCTGACCCCCTGAAATATCTAGTAGAGTGTTTCGGTGGAATTGGGGCATACGAACATTCGATAGGCGCGAACAGAGTAGACAACGTAAAATTTCATATTCTACTGTGAATCAAGCCTGCGACGTAAGCAAGGCAATAGATGGCCGATACGCCCACCGTCACCACGTAATTCTCGTCTTGAAAAGCTGCAATGCGGAATTCACAATCAATACTCAGGCTTGATTCACAATAATACATCAAATTAAGATCGACTGTGCGATTCAGACGAGTGAGTTCAGTGATGACTGCATCGGAGTGATCCACGTCCACTTGAGCTTTTATCACCTAAAAGTGGTCATTATTTAGCGATCAACGTCGTCCGCACGCCCGGCGGACCGCTGCGAACTTAGCGCAGCCTTAATTATTTTAAATCAGCACATAAAAATTGGATACTTGTAAACGGCAAAACCGTGCCTATATTAGAAGCAGAGTGTGGTAACATGGCTCACTTCACAAAAACAACGCAACTGTTGCTGTGGTGAGACTATCGACGATTGCGGTTGTAGAGAGGACTGCGCAAATTCTGAGAGAGTATCGAATGTTTCTGCTTGTATCCAAAGATAAAAAACTGACCTTATCTTGGACGGGGTTTGCACTATGATGACATAAAGTAGGAGGAAATTTGCACATAATCCAAGCGGGCACAAGGCGTAATGAGCGATGCTAATTGCTATGGGAACTGTCCTGGAGACACATGTTATTAGTGAAATAACTCGAGTTTTTGCCGTTTTTTGTTGATCCAACGTCGCCTACAAATTCGACAGAACAAAATCAATCATAGGAATTTCCACCTCGTACAAACACCATCTTCAATATGCTTATTGTGAATTGTAAAAAAATACATGTGTCATCTGGATATTGGAGAGTGGTGCTTACGTTGAAGTGGCGGTTTTTTTGTGAAGTTGGCTTTTCTTCATAAACGAAAATAAATAACGAATGATCAGGACGGAGAGCTCTTGTAGCTCTTGTACTTGTACGGAGAGCTCTCTGGTCCATGCCAAGAATCCTCGAGCCTGGATGGATGATTCCGTGAACTAATACGTAGTTGTTAATTCAGTCTAGTATCGAGATAAAAAAATTTCTATTGAAATATGCTTGAAAGTTCGCTTTCCGTGAATCCGAATTTGTCATCATTCGCCCTACTCAACATCCGTTGCAACCGTGGGTGGCAATCCCATTTGCCCGCGTGTCCCTTCTGTTGTCACAGCTGTGCTCCATCGCTCCATAAAAGCTCCGTTCCTTCTACCTCCATATCAATTCCTCCTCATCCTCGGAAGGAGCCACCCCAGTCCTCTAACCATGAGACTCACCGTCCTCTTCCTTCTCTGCGTAGTTGCCTTCGCTGCTTCTCAACGTGTTCGATCTTCTCCCCGTCCTTCCGGATCTCCTCTTCCATCGGGATCTCCAAGACCATCGGGTTCCCCTCCGAGTCCTTCAGGTCCCGCTCGTCGATCCACTCCCCGTGGTCCTCCCAGATCCACTGGACGCCCTCATCATTCTGGTTCGGATGAGGATTCCGACTCCGACTCTGGATCCAAGTCTGGTTCCCACGAGCACTCCGGATCTCATTCCCATGAGCATGGAGGACCCCACCGTCACTCGAAGACCCCCCGTCCCCGTCGTTCCACCAGAGTCCCCGAGGTGTCCACTGACGCTCCCTTCGAGTCGACTGATGCCGGATCTTCGGCCTTCCCTGAATTCTCGACTGATGGCCCATTCGTGACTGGAGAGACCGATTCTTCCATCTTCCCTGAGGCTTCCACTGAGGTCCCCGAGGCCACCACCAGTGCATAAACTGATCGCTGTACAATTTGTCTTTGATATGTCTTGCTCAGATATGTGTTACAGTGTGCACCAGTATTGAAGGCCCAAATCAAATAAAAAAATTGCAATAAATGTTTTTGAGCAATGAATGTTGACCAATTCAAGTGCGTGGAAAATGGCTGCTGACAATTGAGTGCGTTCGCGTGGTGGATTGTTTGAATGGCGACAAAAGACGAGTAATTGCTCTAAATTAGAATTCAAAATTTCAAGACTATTGTCATGCTAACACTCGATATGGACGGACGAAGTAAAGAGGTACCATCGCTTGTAGAACGATAAGAAGTTCAGAGTACTAAACAAAGGTTAATTTTTAGTGTTCATTTGAGTGTCATTTCGAAGCTCATCTCGCTAGAAACTTGCCATGATTTCGTAGCCGAGAAATTCGGATCGGACGTCGTTCAGAGTAGCAAGGAAATGGAGAATTGCAATGCAATTGATCGCAGGCAGAAAGGCTTGAATTATCAGTCCCTGAATTGTTCTTGATTTAGCGATAAAGCACTGATCAAACCTTTATTATCTCTTTGTGTGCTTTCTTAGTTCGCTCGCTCATCTCATTCACTACCTCTGTCAGAGCTTTTCTGATTTTGAGAAAGACGATTATAATGACTACGTATGAGATAGTCAGTATCACTGCCACTATGACAGTCAACATGATGCTTAGATCTTCGCTGAATGCTGAATTTTTTTTATTGATTGTGCATGAAAACAAGGAAACCAAAGTAAATGAAGTCGGGATCGATGAAACTTTTCAAATTTTTGAGCTTAGATGTGATGATATCTGAATAGTCCGCTTCTGACACGATAATGCTAATCTGGAATCTGGAATTGTCCGCATTACCTTGATAGATCATTATACCACCATAGCGAGACTTGATATACTGATGACAAGCAGAGCCACTACTGTTTCGCGTACGCTTGGAGGTCCGTGAGAAATCGTTGACAGCCTGAAATTATTCTAAATTGCTAATTTTATAAGCAACCTACCGATAGTAGAAGCACATTGCAAGATTCAGTGAGATGAACGAAGGACCGCCCATGCTAATCGCGTACAAATATTTGCAAAAGGAGAAGGATATGACAATGCATGGACCAGTAAACGCCTCGATGAGATGAATTTCAGTTCTGGTGTGGACATTAAAATTATGATCAAAGCTTTGATACTTGACGAATGTTGCGCAACTGGTTGCTAATGTGATAAAGCCGACCGCAGCGGAAGTGGCCAACACTGCTCCATAAGTTCTGAATCGTTGATGTTTTTCCAGGTATTCTTCTCGAAAATCACTTCATTTGAGTCGGCGTTCGAGTTGCGATGACACATAGAAGAACGATATTGCTGGCGATGCCGAATGAGCAGAGTGTGTAGTGAAGGGAACTGATTATGAGCGGGGTGGGCATGCCCTGAAACTTGTCGATATAAATCTTTTCATGCCGATGCAAAAGTCATCGTGACAAAAATGAAATTTGAACGACTGATAAATCCTCAGAATGGTATTGTTCTGAATCTTTCTATCGTATAATTTATAAGCGACGTTTGATAAACAAACAAAGCTACAGTGTTATTACGCGCGCGCGGTAGCTATCTGTCAATAGTAATCACAAGTTTATCACATCAATGCCGACGCATATTGCCATCAGTATCAGGGATGGCGAATAGGGATGGCAAATGAAGAGAAAAGTGAAGAATGAAGAGGCGATTTCCCCTCCCTCTTATTCTCTCTTCATGAAGAGTGACCGGGTCGGTCTGGCTCTGCACGCAGAGTGAGGAATTCTGCGTGCAGAGTACTGAGTTCGTTATGTGAGAATAGGCGTAACTCGAGAATGGATGGATATTTTTCCTTCAAACTTTGGCATGTGCATGAGAGAGCCACTATGCAAACGTTAACAGTGTCTAACGGTACCAAACGTACCTACCGTACCCTGAAACAAAAAGAACGGTTTCTACAGTACCCCCAAAACAGAGGAAAAGTATCTATCGTACCCAGAAGCGGAAAATGCTGTGCTATCGACCTCAGAAGTGGTAAAAACGGAGACTACCGTATCAAGAAATGAGAAATACTAAGGGTGGATCTTAGCGTACCAAGTGATGGGTTGGCAATGGATCTGTCATACAACTCTGATGGTCTGTGGCGTAAAATAAGCATAATTAATTACCCGAAATCGTTCGTGAACCAAAACTAAGCTCCTTGAATGCGGATAACGAATTGATTAGCGTTGAGCGGTGGCAGGGGTACGGTAGATAGGTGGGAGCAAATCAAGCGAGTGATTCGTTGATTGTTTGAATCAGACCCTTAGAGTGCATTTAGTTGATTCTCAGATACTAATACGTTGTTTCCGTGAAGAAATCCGGTCGAAAAAACCCATTTCTGAGCTCACTCTGCACGCAGAGTTCCCTCACTCTGCGTGCAGAGCGGCCGCATCGCTCGTCTCTTCGTGAAGAATGACGCCGGTTCGCGCGCCTTTGTGACGGAGAATGAAGAGACAAATCTCACTCTTCACTTGCCATCCCTAATGGCGAATGAAGAAAAAAAATTGCACTCTTCATTCACCGTCACAATGGCGGGCAGATCGGTGTCATTCTTCATGAAGAGGGGGACGAATCGGTCCCCTCTTCACGAAGAATGAGGTTCTCTTCATGAAGAGTTTGCCAAAACTCATTCGTTTTACCCCAATTTTAATTCCTTGCTATGTCATTGAATACTTGGAATAATCCAGAACTGTATTTCCCACTTCCAACAGCTCCTCTCCCCACCCAATAAATCTGGTACCGTAATCCAGATTGCCGTAAATCACTACTGTAACTCAGTTTAACGAATTGCATAGGCTACGGAAATCTAGCCTACCGTTTCCAAGTCTATCTAGTAGTGTTTGTTAACCTACCTTGCCACATATTGTATCCGAGTCCACCCGAGTCTGAGTTACAGTTTAGGAACTAATGCCTGGTTTACGGTAACCAGATACTGTTAAGTGGAATGCGGTAAACTGTTGCGGTGAACTGTTGCTTGATGTTATGGATAATCTGGACGATATCCTGAAAACCATTGTTAGGATAGAGCAATAGGGTACGCTGAATACAGTATTCTCGGTTACGGTATAGGCTGTGGTGATATGGTTTATGGTAAAGGGGTGCTGTAAGTTCAGGGATAAATGGAGCTTCCGTGTGGGGCTGGTATGGATGATAGAATATCAAAAGATGCCATTGAACCATGTTCCCTTCCCTTCCTTTCTTGGAATCCTGCCTTTAGGTTTAGAAGACTTAGAAGGTAATGTCAATATTTTGGCAAATGAAAGTTATTGGAAGGATTTGATGGCAGAGCTAAGATAGGACAAGGGGAAAAGAGGTTATCATGCATATATCAAAAAATTAGATCGATAGATCTATCTGTACGCGAGTTATGCGCCATTCACTGAAAACCTCTTCATGAAGAGGTGGATCAGCCGAGTCATTCTTCATGAAGAGCAAAATGAGAGGGAGGGAAAATGCCCTCTTCATTTCTCTCTTTTCTCTTCATTCGCCATCCATAATCAGTATCGTGCATTACATCGTGTGCGCACTTTGAGTATCAGCCAACTGTCTGCGCCTTCTTGTCATCATAAGAGACGAATCGCCAGAGAATCACCCACGCCGCGGCGGTACACAAAACATATGTCCTATCTGCCCACCAAGTTTATGTAAGGTACTATGAACGATGCTCTTTCAAACTACGCTTCCGGATTTTTGATTTCGGGTCTCATTTTCGGGTTACGGTAGGTCAAGGATGGAGGATACTGTACTTTTTCGTTAAATTCGCCATACCAAAATGATCATAACTCGGCTCAAAAAGATGATAGAAACTTTTCCAAAAGCAATTTAGAAAGAGGAAAGCTCGGACAACAATTCGAAATATTGAAACTCATTCCTCGCTGATGCGCCGGTGCGGAGCGGTCGGGCGGCCTATAACATGATGCAACTTTGGCAATACCGATTTCCGCAGAATGAAACTATGATTTTCTCAAAGCACCTATGTATGGCTAAAAAATATCCAAAAATTAGAAAATTCGGTGATGGGAAAAAAAAGGGCCCGCACTTTTGTCCGGCGGCCCGAAAATGAGTTTTTGGAAACATCACGTTAAGCACTCTATTTTGTCACATATGTGCTAAAAGTTATTAAATACTATTAGAAACATTCAAAAAATTCATTGGAGCACTTTACAGGTCCATTAAAGGGAGAAAAATCGATATTCTGACCCATGGTGACCTACATTTTCAAAGTGCTCTGAATTAGAGCCCATTAAACTTTCTAGTGTTTTTAAAAGTGTTTTTAGAGTAACTTTTTACGTAGAACTCGAAAATCGACGCTAGGAAGTGGTACCATCAAACCCGACCCAGACCCCAAGGTATCCACTCCGGAACCAGGGGGTATGTGGTACCTCTGGAATTTTTTCTCTAACCTATACATGTGATAGTGAATTTTGTAGATCTCGACGAGATAAACATTTTCTGTGAAGAAAGTTAAGGCCTAACTCTTCTTAGAAAAAAGTTGCATAGGTCGGAAGAAATTCGCTGTTAAATTTTCGGATCGCTGTAAGATCGGAATTTCTGCTCAAATCTTTATGTTTTTGATTGGAAATTACTTAACTGATCATAAATAAAGTTTTTGGAACGTTTGGGACATTTTGAGCGAAAAAATATTTTTTCGAAAAAAATCTGAATTTGAAAAAAGTCAAAAAATTTATTTGCGTCGAATCCTCTTCAATCTTTCACGAAACATTATTCTGAATCAGATTGATCATTTTTGACACAAAAATCAATTGTATGACGCGAAATTCCGATCTTACAGTGATCCGAAAATTTCACTCTGAAATTCTTCGGACCTATACAACTTTTTTCTATCAAGAGTTAAGCCTTAACTTTCTTCACAGAAAATGTTTATCTCGTCGAGATCTACAAAATTCACTATCACATGTATAGGTTAGAGAAAAAATTCCAGAGGTAACACATACCCCCTGGTTCCGGAGTGGGTACCTTGGCGTCTGGGTCGGGTTTGATGGTACCACTTCCTAGCGTCGATTTTCGAGTTCTACGTAAAAAGTTACTCTAAAAGCACTTTTAAGTAGAAAGTTCACTAGAAAGTTTAACGGGCTCTAATTCAGAGCACTTTGAAAATGTAGGTCACCATGGGTCAGAATATCGATTTTTCTCCCTTTAATGGACCTGTAAAGTGCTCCAATGAATTTTTTTGAATGTTTCTAATAGTATTTAATAACTTTTAGCACATATGTGACAAAATAGAGTGCTTAACGTGATGTTTCCAAAAACTCATTTTCGGGCCGCCGGACAAAAGTGCGGGCCCTTTTTTTTCCCATCACCGAATTTTCTGATTTTTGGATATTTTTTAGCCATACATAGGTGCTTTGAGAAAATCATAGTTTCATTCTGCGGAAATCGGTATTGCCAAAGTTGCATCATGTTATAGGCCGCCCGTCCGCTCCGCACCGGCGCATCAGCCAGGAATGAGTTTCAATATTTCGAATTGTTGTCCGAGCTTTCCTCTTTCTAAATTGCTTTTGGAAAAGTTTCTATCATCTTTTTGAGCCGAGTTATGATCATTTTGGTATGGCGAATTTCGCGAAAAAGTACAGTATCCTCCATCTTTGACCTACCGTAAACCGAAAATGGGACCCGATATCAAAAATCCGGAAGCGTAGTTTGAAAGAGCATCGTTCATAGTACCTTACATAAACTTGGTGGGCAGGTAGGACATATGTTTTGTGTACCGCCGCGGGGCCTCTCAAATGGGTGATTCTCTCGCGATTCGTCTCATAAGAGGCCGAATGTGTATGAATCGGACAATTTGGATGAGATCTGGCACAGCCAAAAAATTTCGATTCTCTCTAACTTTGTATTCTGGGGTTTTCGAGGGTGCTAAACACGATAGGCATACCCATTTTTCATATTGAGCCATCGTTGGCTTCAGATGGCGTGACGTCGAAATCGGTTTTTCAATGATTTCTCAACTCTGACGATAGATAAATTTAGTTGAGTGTGCCCCCCAGGCCAGAATTCGATGCTGATCACGCCTGTCTATTTCATTTTTCATTTAAAAAATTATTAATTATGTAATTAGAAACTTTTCGGAGAGTGAAAAGTTATCGTAGAGACTACGATAGATCGGACCGGAATGATGTAAGGAGTCCAAATATGTATTTCATTTCCCATTGTAGCGTGCCGGTAAGGTTTGACGCTAAAGATAGTTAGCCTTGTTGTGAGTAAATTTTGCCGTCCTTCCCCTTGTTTACGTCTCTTTGATCGATCGTGAGTGTATCCCCTCTGGCATGTTTACGTGAGGCGAGGGAACAGGGGGAATAGAGAGGGCGCAGACAACGAGAGGCAGAGGAGAGACGAGACTCGCGGTAGATCAAAGAGGAGTAAACAGGCGGAAAGATGGCAGAATTTACTTACAAGAAGGTTACACTATCTTTAGTGTCAAACCTTACCGGCATGCTACAATGAGAAATGAAATACATATTTGGGCTCCTTACATCATTCCGGCCCGATCTATCATAGTCTCTACGATAACTTTTCACTCTCCGAAAGGTTTCTAATTACATAATTAATAATTTTTTAATGAAAAATGAAATAGACAGGCGTGATCAGCATCGAATTCTGGCCAAGGGGGGCACACTCAACTAAATTTATCTATCGTCAGAGTTGAGAAATCATTGAAAACCCGATTTCGACGTCACGCCATCTGAAGCCAACGATGGCTCAATATGAAAAATGAGTATGCCTATCGTGTTTAGCACCCTCGAGAACCCCATAATGCAAAGTTAGAGAGAATCGAATTTTTTGGACTGTGTCGGACACTGTCTGACATTTTCGCAAACGGTCTCATAAGTCAAACGCCCGCCAAGATGAAGTCAGTTTGTTCTGCTGAAATGTAGAACACATTTCCGATTCAGAACTTACGGAGCTGGGGTGGTATTCTTCTTTCATTTTCGGCCGGGCCGAAAAAAATTTCGGCTTTCCAAAAATATTTTCGGCTCACTGATTTTTGTCGATAGGCCGAAAATTGTCGGCCAAAAATTTTTCGGCCGAGCCGAAATCCAAAACGACGCGACTCTCGGCCCAATTTTCCTTTGTCATTTTCGGCGTTCGATTTTGATCGCCCAAAAATATTCGGCGAGAACAATGAAATTCCGAAAATATTCGGAATGGATTTCGGCCTGAGATTTTGGAAAGAGTTTGGCCAAAGATCGTGAAATAACTTTTTTATTCTTAATTACGGTAACTACTCTAATCATACTCATCATGCAATGCTACTAAGATTACAATGGTAAATCGTTATGGTTTGCTGACTGAGTTGCGCAACTACACCTTATTCTTCCCAGAAACTGTTAGGAAACATCTCC
This sequence comes from Pristionchus maxplancki, assembly GCA_900490775.1. Taxonomy (NCBI): domain Eukaryota; kingdom Metazoa; phylum Nematoda; class Chromadorea; order Rhabditida; family Neodiplogasteridae; genus Pristionchus; species Pristionchus maxplancki. The sequence continues at coordinate 120,561 of LS578204.1, forward strand.
AAGCAATGAGCACTCAATGTAGAGAAGCTCATTAAATTGAATGAAATCATAACTAATGGGTGTAAGAACATAACTGAGATATGTTTCAGCTTTAGATTATTTTCATTTCATTCTCGACACACCTCACCTGCGCAACCCACCGGCAGATGATAGATGAGAAATGAAGTGGAAAACAATGGAGACCAGCCGAATTTTCGAAAAATTTTCGGCCGCTATATTTTTTCGGCCAGGCCGAAAATCAAAGAAGAATACCACCCCTGGTATGGCTATTCCCGCACTAATCGATAGCCTCACCGCAGTAGGTTTGTATCGAAATTAGATTATTTTGTCTCAAAATGACACTCTATTTTCCTTTAGCTCAGTATTTCCTACTGTTATGTACACCGAACTCGTTATATCGAATGTACAAATGTCATCCAAAATTGCATATTACTTTGAAGGCTATTGCGAATCGTGTGCTACCTCACAAACAATCTAGCAACTTACTCTATCATCAGCAACAATTGCCCACGCACTTCAAATAAATTGTTTCACTTTCGATGTTTCGGAGTCTCTTCGAATACAATCATATTTAGGCATGACATCTTTATCATAAACAAACAATATAGATGTGAATTTATGCACTGGTGGTGGCCTCGGGGACCTCAGTGGAAGCCTCAGGGAAGATGGAAGAATCGGTCTCTCCAGTCACGAATGGGCCATCAGTCGAGAATTCAGGGAAGGCCGAAGATCCGGCATCAGTCGACTCGAAGGGAGCATCAGTGGACACCTCGGGAACTCTGGTGGAACGACGGGGACGAGGGGTCTTCGAGTGACGGTGGGGTCCTCCATGCTCATGGGAGTGAGATCCGGAGTGGGATCCAGATTCGGAGTCGGAGTCCTCATCCGAACCAGAGTGATGAGGGCGGCCAGTGGATCTGGGAGGACCACGGGGAGTCGAGCGACGAGCGGGCCCTGAAGGACTCGGAGGGGAACCCGATGGTCTTGGAGATCCCGATGGAAGAGGAGATCCGGAGGGACGGGGAGAGGATCGAACACGTTGAGAAGCAGCGAAGGCAACGACGAAGAGAAGGAAGAGGAGGGTGAGTCTCATGGTTAGAGGACTGGGGTGGCTCCTTCCGAGGATGAGGAGGAATTGATGTGGAGGTAGAAGGAACGGAGCTTTTATGGGGAATCGGGAGCAGCTGTATCAACTGAAGGGACGCGCGGGGTGACGGGATGAATGGGATTGCCACCCACGGTTGGAACGGATGTTGGATGGAGGCACACGATGAATCATTCGGATGCACGGAGAACAAACTTTCGACTGTATTATCAGAATCTTTTGATTTTGATCTCGGCACTCGTGATAACCTTAGAAATTTTTGGAAAATTTGCACGTTGTGCACCGGAAACAATCTTGATTCCAACTCGGGGCAAAACTTGATTGTAATTTCTAAAATGAATCACGTGAGATCTGAACGTAGCCAGTCAACACGATTGTCCTTTCTATACCAAAGAACAATTTAATACGTTGAGCATTTAGTATTCGTGTTCGCCACTTGAACTTTCTGAAATTCTGTTCCAAAGTCTAGTCAAAATTGCACTTGCAGTTGTATTCAAGATATTAAATTCAATTGAACTCTTTGTTTGACTCTTTGTTCTTTGTATTTGTCGTTGTTAGTTAGTGTCAGAGAACGGTTTCAGTCTATTTCATTTACTCTTTTAGTCTATTTCATGTTCCATTTACTGTTCCGATCCGTACAAGAATGTTTCTAGTGAATTTTCTCAATCGTACGAGAACTGATCCGATGTATCCGGTCTTTGAGATATTCTACCTATCCGAGGTATTTGCTTCACATTTGTTCTAAGAAACTGTGTTATTACAGTTAGCTCTCTTGGTCTCTGCTATTATGCTGGGAATCGCATTGATTGTGCCGGTAGCTCGATCGAGTTACCATTTAAATGTTCGATCTTTCACCAATTGTGTGTGGTTGAAGCAAACGTCCGACGTTTTCCACTCATACAGAAGTTACCATTTGAAACTTTTGCAAAATTTAACTTATTGAAAATCCGAGTCATTTCTAAACCACAAAATGCGTGCTCCAGATCAGAATGCGCTTAATATGCTCATTAGTTCACGGAATCATCTATCCCGCGTCACGAATTCTTGTAATGTATCATCAGTATTTTGGACCATCATACAATGGTTAGATCTGCTTTTTTCTGATTCCAACTAAAATACCTATACAGTGGAACCCGTCTACTTGGACGTCTGCAGTCAAATAAAACATGAGTTCCTGGGCTACTTCACTACTTTGTACGTTTTATTGGAACATTTGACGAAAAAAAACATTTTACAGCGCTGCGGTAATTGCGATAGATCGATGGATCGCAACAGTAGCTTGGGCTTGGTGAGGAGATTTTCCAACTCAGCAATACAATTGTTTCTAGGTACGAGAGAGGCGGACACGCTACTTTGATGTTCTTTTTCTTGCAAGAAGTTATTTTAACATTTGTCGCTAATTTCGTTGCAGCACTGTTAGTGTTTGGTAAATATTAGTCCAATTTTGAATCAAGCATTTTAATTTCCAGAATTCATCAGCGACATTCAAATTTGCATCTACTTTGCATTTGTCGTTCCTCTTGGAGCAGGCGTAGGTGGAATCCAAATCTCATGTCCCAATTTGATAATTTTCCAGGTTTTCATGATCACATATCGCCGGAACAAACGGGGAATGGCGAGAATGAAGAAAGGAGCAGTTGTTAATCGATATTCTGTTGCGAAGACTTTCCAGATCAAGGAAAATCTGTCTGTGTTAGAAGTATCTAACCGAAATCTACGCTAAAATACGTATGGCTGCTTCAGCTGTTAATGAATATCACACGGCCCCTGGTGCTCGTTAGCTTTCCGCCAATGCTCTTCTATCCTTTCTATGCGATTGTACCTGAAGGGATTGGCTATGATGAGTACCGCTTCATATCAGTGGCTCTTTACGATTTGTGGCTCGCCATGTGCGTTTACTCCCTGGCTTCTCGTTAAAAAACCAAATCAGAGCATGTGTGGTAACCATCGGTTCACTACCAGTATACGAACCTAAACTGCGGCTTCAACTTTTTAATTGTTCAAGAAAAGAAGTGCGAATTATCTCCGTACCCAGGTAACATAGATAATATAAATAGCAAGCCATTGATTTTACAGCAATGTGGAAATAGCAAATACTTATTTCGATATGCTCAGCAGCGATCTTGGACCAAGAAAAACCTGACTAGAATAACCTTGATAAAACTAAAAATAAATAAATTCCTCTTCGTTTTGTATTCTCACACAACTTTTTTGATCGCGAAGCGTCTTTATCAAGCACATAAAATGTATGATCATTAGTCTAAGCGCTGGTGGTCGCCTCGGGGACCTCAGTGGAAGCCTCAGGGAAGATGGACGAATCGGTCTCTCCAGTCACGAATGGGCCATCAGTCGAGAATTCAGGGAAGGCCGAAGATCCGGCATCAGTCGACTCGAAGGGAGCATCAGTGGACACATTCTCGTCGGATCCAGAGTCTGATCCGGAGTCCTCATCGGATCCGGAGCTGGATCCCGAGTGCTCATTGGAACCAGAATTGGATCCAGATTCGGAGTCAGAGTCGGAATCCTCATCTGATCCGGAGTGATGGGGGCGTCCAGTGGGTTTGGGAGGACCACGGGGAGTCGAGCGACGAGCGGGCCCTGAAGGACTCGGAGGGGAACCCGATGGTCTTGGAGATCCCGATGGAAGAGGAGATCCGGAGGGACGGGGAGAGGATCGGACGCGCTGAGAAGCAGCGAAGGCAAAAACGAAGAGAAGGAATAGGAGGGTGAGTCTCATGATGAGAGGACTGGGGTGGCTCCTTCCGAGGATGAGGAGGAATTGATATAGTGAGCGGGGAACGGGAGACTTTATGGGAACGATGGGGCGCAGCTGTGCTCACAAAGGGACACGCGGGGAGAGGGGGGCAATAGGATTGCCACGCACATCCGGAACGAGCGATGGAAGATGGATTGGTGAGTCAATACATAGTTCACGTACAATTGCAGTGTTTAGATGCACTCTATGAACGCTTCTTCGATCATCAAATCAATGATCCTTTGTCAGCTCTTGAGAAACAATAAATCAAAAGGGCTCTTACTCAACCAATCTGTCTGTGATGAATCTAACGAGGCTTTGAGCGAGTGGTAGGTTAGGTATGGATGGCATTGCCTTGTCTGAATTCTCCTATGGATGAAGACAAGGGGAATTATGTTTGCTGTGATCGAATGTTCCCTTGCTTCATGGACTAACATGTTGAGGATCTCCTGCAAATGCGACGCAGACATTCGGGGGCGGATTGGATGGTTGATGCACTGAACGACAGTTGCACAAACTCGCCGTTTTCGTCAATAACTAGCTCAATGACGATAGGAGGGGCAGAAAAACAATTGCAAGAGAGTGAAAAACAATGTCAAATTGTAAACTGTGGTTATGCTTGATAACATTAGCCTTCTGCGTTTTCTCACTTCACATCATCAGACATGCAACGACTGTGTGGGCTTGCTCCACTCCACTCTTTCAAGAGGTGAAAACGGTTTCTTAGTTACTGGTTGCCTTCTTCTGAAAGCCGCGAAGAATTGGCAGTTTCCCTAGAATCAACCCACGCTCACTCGACCAATTCAACTATTCTCTTGTCGAAAAAGCCACAACAGTCGAAGATGGAAGATAAATATCGTTCCACCCTACCCGATTCCAGGCCCAATCTCTGTGAGTTCATTGCATCCCCACTCCCTACATTTTCTGATTGCAGACGCTACGATGAGCTTTACGGAAACTTTAGGAGGAGTTGATTCATGCTACTGCCCGATGAAACTTCCTTTCGGTGATTTATCAAACACAAAATAAAACAAATTTTAAAATATACAGTTATCCTTGTCTTCTCCATCTTCCTCTCTTCCGGACTCATCTTCGTTGGCGCACGAAACATCGACAACTGTCCGATAGAACCCAAGATTCCCATGTAAGATTTAATGCCATCGCGTTATGTGGACCTCTTCTTGAATACAAAGCGTTACTCGCCACGAGATTTAGGGGTAAAGTGTTACAGTTACCTCATCGTTCTCGGTTCACTGATCATCGCACTGTCCGCCACTAGTTTCACCGGCAATGCATTCAAAGCGATGGCGCCAGCGAATGTTGGTGATTTTATCATTAATAAACCTGACTTTTCTTCTAATCTGAACAAAGCTAGTTTTAGAAACCGCGTGAGACGCCCGGCATGATCAAATTCTTCAACACGACGTTATTGTGCGTTACGTTCATCTGGTAGGCCGAATCACGCGTTTATTCAATAGTATTCTTTAGCTACGCTGCCGGTGCTTGGTGGTCGTTTACAACGCAGTGGGACACTAGACCGAAACGAAACTACTACCCTTTTGATTACGAGATTTATAAGCCCGCTGAAAACTTCAACTGCGACTACTGGACGAGCATTGTCGCCTATGGTAAGCATAAATTCCTCTAAATCAGACACTGACGTTTCAACTTCAGGCACAAGCCTCATCTTCTTGGGAATGATCGCGTTTTTCATGGGCATTCTCGTGCTAGGATGCGTGTTCGCGTGCAGAGAGGGCAAACAAGGTGAGGACGGCAGACAATCGGAAGTGGTTGCACTTCTTGCTCAGCACTTGCTTTTCACCTGACCAGAGTACCACCACTTCCGACCGACAATTAATTATGACAAAGTACTTTTTTGCAGAAAAAAACACATGGTGAATCCGCAGCCAATCAGCAAGCATACATTCAAACAGTAGTAGCCACCGTATCGCATTATTCTTGGTTGATTTACAATACTAATAAAAGCAAATTTTGCGGAACGGGAATAATCAGTCGTGCCGAGTTGTGCAAATGAACAGGTGCATTGAATGAGAAGGAGAGCCAGTGAGAGAAGCAATTCCCCATTCTCCCCCTATTCTCCATGTTTTTCGTCAATTACATCTCTCGGAATGACACGGATCCTTTCTACCCGATGTTCGAAGTCATCTACAGCGTCGAGGTCAGTGTCAACGAAAATGGCAACCTTCATCTTCTCCATTTAGCTGATTCTAATCCTTCTGACTTTTCTCGCCGGGTTGGTGGTGATTTATCTTCATTACAAAGCAGTCAAACTACAGCGATTAGTGAGTTCACGGCTATGATGGGTAGAAACATATCTAATCAGGTTCGACTGCGAAACATTTTCTCCATTCTCGTGGACATCATTCACGCTGGATCTCGTATTGTTATTATGCATCATCAATATTTTGGGGCCTCTGAATACGGTAAAATTATGATAATTTCTTGGTTGAGATTGGCTTTCAGTCGAGACACCTTCTTTGATCGTCGGAAGTATGCTGAAAGAGACGTTCTTCGGTTACATGACTGCACTGTATTTTCGTGATTATTATCAACAGATGATGCATATTTGCAGGGGATTCATCGTTGCACTGGACAGATGCGTGGCTACGAAGGCATGGTCTTGGTAAGTTCAAGAACATCGACTTCACACGCCAAGAAGCGTCACGAAATTTCGTGCTTGCTTAGAAATTCTAACACCTGTCACTTTGGTTGATGAAATGTAGAGTTAGTTCGGAATCACCTTTGGTCAATTTTAGAAGTGTTTGTAGCGTGTGAGAAATTTCAAATCGTCACAGGAAAAAATAACATGGCATAGTTTGAGGTACGAGAGCGGAAAGAAATCTACACTATTGTTTTTCATTCTTCAAGAGGGATTTCTATTCGCAACATCCATTTCAATCGCTTATTTACTGGTTTATGGTTTGGATTTTTTTGTTTCTCAAGCATGCAGTAATCTTCAGATCACATCTCATGTTTGGATTCCTTATTATGCTTCGGTGCAATTTTTCTATCAGGATCGATAGTTAGCTGGAATGGAAAATAAGCTTCACCAATTGCGTATTTGCAGTTGATCATCCTCGTTCTCGGCTACAATATCCGAGAAATGCGTAAGCTGAAACAAGGAGCAGTCGTCAATCGATACTCTGTCGCCCGAACATTCCAGATCAAAGAGAACATCTCAGTTCTAACGGTAATCATCCCAATATTAATTAAAATTAAGCTAATTGATTTCAGTCCTACGCAAACGTGGCTCGTGTACAAATTGCGATGACGACTCCGCCATTCGTCTTTTTCGCAGCTTTCCTCCTCATTCCTCAAAACATTGGATTCGACGGACTTCGGTTCTTCTCAGCAGCAATGTTTGACCTGTGGCTCTCGATGTACGCTAAATTTGGAAATAATTTTAATTTCGCTTATTTCAGAACAAGCCTCACAGTGATTTGTTCTCTACCTTACTATTTTTCGCATCTGAGAAAGGCGTTGAAAGCTAAGGGACCACATTTCAGAAACACTCAAGATGCAGGTGACGCATATTTCAAAATGCTGGCGAACGAATGGAATAAATAAGTTCAATCGATAATTTCCATCTTTAAAATAAAAATTAATAATTCGAGCTGAGCTCTGAAATCCGCTTAATCGTTCCCGAAATTCTCGTTCATTCATGTCATTTGATACAATAGCGATATCCATACACAATTGTAGTCGGATCGCCTTTGTCGCAATTTCTAGGAATTTATATTCATTCGAGTCATGTTTCAAAACAAGTTCAAAACAGGATGCATGACAAATATCGTCGTGACGGATCATGCTCTATCGCGTAGGTTCGAAAACTAATGATAAAAAAAGAGAAAACGTGCACTTTATCTGAGGAACTTTTTTATCAATGACGCAGATCATTTCCAGTCGTTCGTGAGAAGTGTGAAATAAGCATCGCCGAGTTCCGGTGTATTTCTGAATAGAAATATTTAAGGATGTTAGAACAGTCGAACTAACTTCTCAATAAACTGCATGTCCGGGACGGATTTGGTACGCGTAGCTTTAGATTTGATTGTTTGCATCAATCGAGGATAGTACAGCGGCAGACAACAGATGATTACCACGGTTGCCCTGAAAGTGAATATTAGAGTTCTACTAATACTGAGCAGCTGTCCGTCTATTTTCCCTATTTTGAGAGTGTCAGATACTATCTCGGTCTCTCTCAACAAGTGCATTATGAAGGTATAATAATTTATAATAGCTTATAATTAGAGACCGCAAGCTCCGCCCCCTTTCGAGGGATAGGGAATCGAGGAAAAGTGGGACAGTGGCGGTACTTTGCGAATTCGCAACGAAAATGGACAAGCAGGGGCTTGTTTTGTAGCTATTACTATCCTTCACAAATGACTAAACGAGCACTTTGATCAGACAACTTTAAGTAGGTCAGAAATGAGAAAACGAGTCCCAAGATAGATGTTTTAGTCGTTTCTAGCTATCGTGCACAGTTGCTCGTCTCGTATGTTGTTCATTCTAATATTAGACGATTTTTAGAGAAGAGAGATCAAGGATTAGTTGCCTTTTTCAATAGTACCTGCTGTTTGAAGTTTTCACCGCTACTCTCGTTAGCAGCGCGCAGTCCCTCTCTCACTCTCCACACCTAGCTCACTCTCTCGTCTCCCTCCCTCGCATCCCCCCGCTGTCTCTAACCCGGCGTGACTAGCGCGCGCGTAGGAGCGGCCTCACCTCACTCCCCTCTCCAACCGTCGCACAGCTCACAGCTCGACTGGCGGAAGCTATGGCCTTTTAATTGTGCGCTATGGCTTGAAATAGGCTCCGCCCACTTTTGCCTCGTCCTGGGGTCTACCCAGTCCTCGCTGTGCTACGCGAACGTGGTTTTTGATCCATAACTCGGCCTAGAGATGAGATTTTGCCAATCGGTAAAAAGCATAGTCTTATTCAGTGCTAGAGCTACACATTGGGCAAGAAAATAAGGCTCCTAGATTACTTTGGTGAATGACGTTGTGGTCTCTACTTATAATCATTTTAATGAAGTAAAGCAGTAAACCCACATCGACAGCCAGAGGGGATACATGGACGCGGCAAAGAAACGAAGACCATCGTATCCGATATTTGCCGGGACGAGATAGAAGACCGGATAAAACCCAAATGGCGGAAAACAAACACAGACTAGTGGACGAGCGACTTGCGTGTAAGTCTGGCACAAATAAAATTATTGAATCACAAAAAGTCTTCTTTTACAGTTAGCAAGTCGATGTTTTCCTTGATCTGGAACGTCCGTGAGATCGAATATTTGTTGATGACCGCACCCTTTTTCAGCTCACTCATAACCCGGATATTATGACGAAACACGAAGGCAAACACCTGGAAAAAGGTAAAAATGAGTGCAAAAATGCAAATATTCAGAGGCCGAAAACATGACAAAAATTACCGTGGCGCCAATAGCGATGATGACTCCGAAGCAGTACACGGACGTCATGCTGCTAATGTAATCTGAATGATGAAATGTCATCACAGAAAAAGTAGGTTTTGTTACCATAAACAATGATGTACGCTAAAGAAACGGCGATAGTGTAGAGGAGAATCTCTTGGAGAGCAAAGAAAAGAAGGGTTGTGTTCGCGCTGCTTTCGTACCTGCAATGTCCGCTTATTTATCGAATCTTCGAATAAAAATAATACTGACCATGCCCAAGCTTTCGTTGCAACCAATCTGTCGAGAGCGAGAAAGAAAACTCTAAATTGAGGGAATCAAAGTGCTGTTCGACTAGCAAAACTAACAGTGAGGCAAAGTAGCTGATGAATGTTTCAAAGACCATACTGCCGAAGATGAGGTCGGTCGACTCGACTGAGAACGTCGACTTCTCGATTCGAACCAGGAATATTTCTCACCGTATTCGGAAGGCCCATAATACTGATGGTACATCACAATAACTCGTGTACAAACGAAAACATCAGCGAGAAATATTGAGAAGAAAACACGAAGTTTGATCTGAACAAGAATATATTTGTTATTTAGAACAAATTTGTTGATAATTCACCATTCGATGAATCCCAGGCGTTCTGAGCCCGAAAAAGCAGACAACGACTGAAGCGACCAGCGCCAGGACTATAAACACGAGCTGAAACAATTATAGTAACGCTCAATTAGTGAGGTAGTGGTACCTCAATGCCGTAGATGATCTCAAACATTGGCGCGAATCTATCGGTATCATTGCGCGAGATGAAGTTGACCAGGAACATGGTCATGGTTGAATCGAGGAACGTGTTGTGGCGTGGGAACAAACCACGACGTTCCGAACCACGCCGGTCAATGATCAATCCGTATTATGGCTATAGAAATGGTCGTGGTCGCCATTCGATGGCAGTTCGTGCCATTTGATAGCCAATTTCCAAGAACGCAGATGGTTTACCACTTCAGGTTATTTACTGATACAGCTGCGAGCTCTTATTGATGTGTTAAAGAGAACTTATCACGCGTGTCACCTAAGGATCCAATAAACCATGGCACATTGAAAATGCCGAATTTTTGTGGAAACCATTTTTCAATAGTCCTTAGGGTCCCTCACAAGATAGCTTCGAGCTTTGTTCAAAATATTCAATTTTAAGGCCAGCAGACGCCGTCAAAGTTGACGAACGCCGAAAAATGCCAACTTTGGCGATCTGTAGCTCATCGCAGAGCGATTTTGGTGCTTGGTCGTCAACTTACAAAATGTTCCTATGGTCCAGGAGAATGAGCCTGAGCAATTGGGTTAACTTTATTTTAATTAGTATTTTTGTAAATCGATTTAATTAATTGTTGTTTACCACAAATGAGTACCCAGGCTATTCTATAGCTAGATCGACAGATCTCATCAAGACGAATCGAATGATATGCTGAACTCATGTTTTATATTTATGCCCCTCTGAGTTA
>LS578204.1:140446-163920 GCA_900490775.1 Pristionchus maxplancki
CCATTTCGTTTTTCAAAACAACGCACATGGCCAACCACAAATCGAAAAAGGCAGCTGAGAAGAAGCGAAGGCCATCGAATCCAATATTCGGAGGAACGAGAAAGAATGTTGGATAGAGTATCAGTGGCGGGATTGATACTATCACAAGTGGCCATGCGATTTTGAAGAAAGACTGATAAATTGAAATGATAATATTACTTCTGAAAAACTACCGTGAGCACGGAAATGTTGTCTTTGATCTGAAATGTTTGTGCGACGGAATATCGGTGGATTACGGCGCCTCGCTTTAGCTTTTGCATTACCCGGATATTGTGGCGATATACAACCACAACCAACTGTAAGTTTGGTTCCATTATCCAGTAGAACTTAACGTGGACTGTGGACTTACAGTTGATCCTAACATGATAAGAAAACCAAAACAAACTAAATTAGGTATACTTGTGATGTAGTCTGAAATTACAGCAGTTGTTGATGAAAATGACATTCATTGTTATTTTCGTCACCATAGACAAGCAGAAAGGCAAGAGCACATGATATCAGACACAGTATGCTCTCTTGTAGAACGAAGAACAGAAGAGTCGAGTAGCCGCCATTTTCATACCTCAATTTGTTTTTTTCCCTGATAAATACGAAAACATTCGAGGTACGTGCTCCAAACGTTTTCTCGGTTTTGATAAAATGTCAGACAGCTGAAAGATTGATTGAAATGACTCTAGCAAGTAATGATAATAATTGCTTCTACGTATGAATCTGTACATGTATAATCAGTGCACTCACCAAGCCCACGCTTTCGTGGCCACCCATCGATCCAGTGAGACTATGGACGTTCTTCAAAAAACAATTGGGAATTTTTATCCTCAACTTTATAAACTGACACAGTCACCATGTAGCCCATGAAGGTTTGCTTCATCATACTCCCAATTATTAGCGCCTTTGTTTCGACTAAGAATGGGGATTAGGGAAAGAATCGGAAGAAGTGTCAACCATATTCGGATGGGCCATAGTACTGGTGTTGAATGATCAGCAAACGGGAAGCGAAATGCATTAGGGCGATAGCAACAGCAAAGCAAAGTCGTAGGCGTACCTTGAGAATAATCCATAAGAAAATCAAAGATCAATCACAGACCAGTCGATGCAGTTTTGCAGCTTCAAATGCCAGATAAATAACAAAAACACCGACGATAAATATTATGAGGCCGTTTGTGTATGGATCGGACAATTTGGATGAGATCTGGCACAGCTCAAAAAATGCAATTCTCTCTAACTTTGTATTTTGAGATTCTCGAGGGTGCTGAACACGTTAGGCATACTCATTTTGCATATTGAGCCATCGTTGGCTTCAGATGGCGTGACGTCGAATTCGAGTTTTTGAAAATTTCTCAGCTCTAGAAATAGCTAAATTTAGTTGAGTATGGCCCCCTGGCCAGAATTCGATGCTGATCACGCCTGTCTAATTCATTTTTCATAAAAAAAATTATTAATTATGTAATAAGAAACTTTTCGGAGAGTAAAGAGTAATCGTAGAGACTATGATAGATCGGACCGGAATGGTGTAAGGATTCCAAATATCTATTTCATTTCCCATTGTAGCGTGCCCGTAAGGTATGACGCTAAAGATAGTGTAACCTTCTTGTAAGTAAGTTTTGCCATCCTTCCCCCCTGTTTACTCGTCTTTGATCTACCGCGAGTCTCGTCTCTCCTCTTCCTCTCGTGTGTCTGCGTTCTCTCTATTCCCCCTGTTCCCTCGCCTCACGTAAACATGCCAGAGGGGAGAGACTCACGATCGATCAAAGAGACGTAAACAAGGGAAAGGATGGCAAAATTTACTTACAACAAGGATAACTATCTTTAGCGTCAAACCTTACGGGCACGCTACAATGGGAAATGAAATAGATTTTTGGAATCCTTACATCATTCCGGTCCGATCTATAATAGTCTCTACGATTACTTTTCACTCTCCGAAAAGTTTCTAATTACATTTTTAACAATTTTTTTAATGAAAATTAAAATAGACAGGCGTGATCAGCATCGAATTCTGGCCAGGGGGCCATACTCAACTAAATTTAGCTATCGCCAGAGCTGAGAAATCATTGAAAAACCGATTTCGACGTCACGCCGCCTGAAGCCAACGGTGGCTCAATATGAAAAATCAGTATGCCTATCGTGTTTAACACCCTGGAGAACCCCAGAATACAAAGTTAGAGAGAATTGAATTTTTTGGACTGTGCCAGACACTGTCTGACTTTTTCGCAAACGGTCTCTTATGATGATAAAGATTATCTGAATACTGGGGATATCACAGTTGAAAAGTCATGCCATTACTTCAAATACGTAGATAATTTCGAACATCGGTACGTATTGATTAGTATCTTTTCGTGAAATATAGTTGACGAAAAACATGAGAGATAGCCTTGAGAAGTTCTCTGAAGGGAGTGAAGACGAATTGCATGCAGATTGCACCTGCAGTAGCCAATTCGCTGCCGCCCTCTGAAAGTTTTGGGAGTAATTGTGATTTAGTGTGCCTGTTTTCGAGGGGTAAACGTGTGAATAATGATGGATTTAATCTTTCTAAGTTAGTTTTGAGATTTTAAAACTTCAGTCCACTAAAACGATGTCATTATCTTCCTTTGACGATGGTTTCGCATTCTGGATGTTCAACATCCGTGAAGAAATTGATGGCGATCAGCTGTTCCCATGCTCTTTCTTGTATCCCCTCGATGTTTGGTGCAAGAGTCCTCGTAGCAACTGGTCAAACATTGAATGATTCATTCCACAATCTCTTTTTCACAAAATCTATCCCGCAACGCTGAACCTGAATACGAAAGATTAGTTCAAATTCACAATTTGGTCTCTATGATATTTCTAACAAAGAAATGGCGAAATCGCAATAGTATGATAATAAAATGGTTGATGCGAGTTGTTCATGTGCCCTCTGTTCCTTTGGTTGGCGTTTCCTCGTTCAGCAGCTATTCAAACGAAATCGCTTGAAAAGGACGTGGTTCTGCATCATGCGGATGATTCCAAACTGAAACAATTCGCTATCAAAATAGAATGGCCCTACCCCTCCAATTATGTTTTCTCTCCCTCTCTCTCATCGCTGCTATCGACCCAAGGATTGCATTCAAGCACGCGATAAAAAGACAGGTAAGGCAATTTTTATACCCGTAAATATTCGAAATTCATCAGGCCTACTACGTGTGCGGAGTCTACCCGAATCAGTACTACTCTGCGACTCGTGAGTTCTTTTTTTCCATATTTTCCACTACCACGGTCTATCTGTCTTGCAGCATGCGACGGCTCTGGAACCGGGAACCAGTGTGCGAACGGCGGTTCCTTACTAGGGGTCGGCTGCAACGTCGACTACGACTGCATACCCTACGCGGCTGGAGCAGCGGTGCAGTAAGTCTTTGAGAATTCACTGCCACCTAATCTGAAATGACCACAGAAAAATCTGATTTATGACCATCACCACAGGTGCGTGAGTGGTTGCTGCTGCACTGCGCCGAGCAACGGTGGAGGCAGTACCTTCGGTGTGTCAACCTCATTTTGTAGAACGAAGTACGTGAACACTTCGCAGGCTACTGTCCATCCGGTCAGCAATCGCAGGTGTCATGCGGGACGAACAACGATTGTAGTAGTGGAGAGACGTGCAACAATGGGCTGTGCTGTACTACCACGGGAATGGAGTACTCAAGTGAGCAGATAAATTTAGTTATTAGACTTCTGACTAGAATGGACGCGAATGCGTAATTAAGATGGTAATTTGAACAGTTTGAGAGTGAGTGTGAGTATCGAACAATGCGTTCCTCAGACGCCTGTGGCGGTCAGGCGGCTCTCTCTTCTTGTGACAGCTCGCAAAGCTGCGGTGGCTCCTTCAACTGTGTCACATCTAACTACTGTTGCGAGTGCCAGTTCGGAAGCAGTGGAGGATCGTGCACGAATGTGAGTCAACTTCCACTAATCTTAGAGGGAAAAGTCAACGGGAACATCAAAATCGTATTCTCTACAGGGTGCATGCCCGCAAGGATACATGTGCTCGACCAATGGATATTGCTGCGCGTATTGCTCCAATGGTATAATAGCAAACGACCTGGCATGATTTAAATTAAAATTATATTTCAGGCCAAGCTCCGTTCGGAGTGTGCCAAAATGGAATGTGCCCCGACGGATACACGTGCAATGCTGGAAATGTCTGCTGTGGAAATAATTGATCACGAATTGATAAAAAAAATTGCATCGATAAAAAACTTGTGTTTATCCTCAGTTTTTATCAGTTTTATCCTCATGAATTCTTTGGTCAAAATTTATCATTCCTTCAACTTCTGCAATACGTAGAGTTGATAGATAACTTCCTGAAATTTGATCATTTTTTGCGAAAGTAAATCGAAAATTTACATTCAAATCATCCTTTAGTTTGCGAACAGTCGAGTCGAGAAGATTCTGATCCTGAACATTTTCGAATTTTATTAGATCTGAGGAAATAATTATTACATCTTCACTGACTCCGTCCATGCTGATGTCGAAATTTTTGGTCACGAAGGTTTTCACATCCTCTGAAATTGTATTAGCTCATTTTTACTACATTTTTTCAAATATACGTAGAAAATCTTCGGCATCTGCTTCAGTTTCCTTATTAGATGCAATTTTCTGAAAGCAGAAATTATGAATCTATTTCCAAACTGTTAAATACCTCAGGTCACTGAACATGTCGAGAAGAAGATTAGTGAATTCGTTCAGAGGATTCTGAAAATATTGATGATTCTGGGGAAATTAACCAGATGCGTCAATAAGAATTGCTGCCGGGTACCTGCGGGGTGGAGCATGATGGTAGTGGTGACAACTTGCTAAGGATGGTAATGATTCCGTCTGCAAATTGTAAATTTAGAAAAAAGTGAGTAGAAAACAACTGACATTTGCAATTTTCGCATGTTGCGGATACCGTTTCATCAGCTCCCACTGAGAGTGACGATGACAGTAGTAGAAAGGTAGTGAAACGAATGGAGTGCATTCTCTCAAATTTACCAAATAACCAGGGCGTGATGAAACAGATTGAAGTTAATAAGGGAGGCAGTTGATTCCTGTCAGTATGTTCCCCAACAAAAACGTGGGTGGATGAAGAATGGAAAAAATGAAAACAGATAAGCCGATTTAGAGGTAGATTCCAAAATTAATTTTTCGCTTTTTGCCTTTGTTTAGCGTAACTGTGAGTATTGATGATTGATTTTTATCCACGTCGAAACCAAAAGGGATGAAGATAGCACACAGTGAACAATACTTTATCTATAGAAAGTAAATACACTGAAAACTCAAACCCTTGAAACTGCTTTTGAAATGGTCTACCCTCTTCACTCAACCAACTGATTGGGTGCGAGAGTTCGGTTCCCTCCTCAGCCATTCGATCGAGGGAAGAGTTCAAGAGTGAGAGGACGGAGCAATTGGTGATTGATTGCGCTTAATCCCTTTTCTCAATATTTCCAAGATTCTTCGTCGATAAATCGGCGTATAATACATCAAAATGAAAGAATGAACAGGTGAATGGACAGCAGTAAAGAGAAAACAGATGGAAAGAAGCATTGAATTTCCTTCTATCGCGAAAAAGGGAGCTCAAATGGACTCACAAGGTCCTTCAACGTATGAAATGATTGAAATCGTAGTGATAATCATCGGAAAAATCACAAGAAAGAGAGCGGTAGACTAGAAAGATCCAAAGAGAAAATTAAGAATGAAATAAATCCAACTTGCAAAATGAGAACTTTCGTCATGGTTGCATTAAACTTTTTTGTTTTGTCACTCATTGTTGTCAACATTCCGAGTTGCGAAAATGTATGAAATGAAATCTGAAAAAAATTTCCAATTAAATTTCCGAAAGATGAAATTTCTCACCACGACAAGTATAGCCATTCCAGAAGTGAGTCCGATAATTTCCGCGACAGAGAAATTTACGAATCTACTGCGGTCGAAGCAACTCACCTGTTGAGGTTTTGCACACATCGGCGCAAATTCCTGAAAAATCGAATTATTTCTGGACTGTACTAGGATAAACCACGAGAACTATAGGAATGCTAGATGATTCGGCATTCTGAAAAGATAAATCAATCACGAAATACGAGGTAGTTCACCCGTAGGAGCAGTGCAGTGAGAATGGATACAATAATGAGTATTAACAAAAAAAATGAAGCGGCTTGATTTTGATAAACGCCAGTTGGGCCACTGCATCTTGTGCGATTCCAACGATCTAGAGAGAATCGTTTGCTATCAAAACAACCTCACGAATAATCTGCTTACCACTATCAGCGCGAGGTTTATAGAGTATGACGTGGACAGCTTTTTCGCACAGAGGACAATAATGGTAATTGAAGGTATGGCGAGAATAATGGAGAGACCGGTGAATACATGACGAAATGTTCGAATGGTTTCATTAACAATCAGTTCAATTTCGTTCATTCGATCAATAAGGAAATCTGATGGAAGACTTATCTTTACGTCCGAGAACAAGCCAAGAAATCAATGGGCGGACGTGAGCCGCCTGAATCACGTACAAAGCAGGTGTCTAAGGCGAGTATGCAAAGTGAGAAGACTATTTTCTTGGTTGTCGATCAATAATGTGAAAGAAATATCGCAAATAGTAAATTCAAAGAACCACAAGCGTTTTGCATTGAAAATGGATGAGTACACACCCACACACATGATATTCGACATTCGGCGATAAGTCTGATAAGTATGAGTTAATAATGCCATCTCTGATTTGGCCGTTCTGCTGACGTATCTGAAATAAGAATATTTCAAAAGGCTTTGTTTATTTCAGCATTCTGATCAATACTTTTTATCATTTTTTTACTTTGAGCTCGTTCTTCTCGCTTGAACAAGTACAAGCGGAGTACAATTTGCATTTTGTCCATCATTTTCATCTGATTTCGACTTCTGTCTGTAATCGTATATCTAATGTAAGAGATCAATCATTATGCCTGAAGAAAAAACACATGCCCACATCGCCTGTAAAAATAGTGTCTAACACAAGCTGACTATTAATCCTTGCGCGAACATAAATTTCCCTCGAGTCTTCGTTTGGCTTCTATTGATGATAGAACAGCAATCAACAGTGAGTATTCATTTTTATTTGGAATATTCATCGTCAAAATGGAATCTGTGATGGCGGAAGAAGTGACGACTGTCCGACAATTTCTTCCTATTTGGGAATGGAGTTCGATGCCCGAGTATAATTGCAGGCAAGCGATTATTGTCATTTCATATTTTTTGCGAGAGTAATTCTCTAGGGACTACATACTCAGTTAGAACAGTTAACAAGGAGAAGAATGTTTGAATAATGAAAAACAACAGAAGTTGTTGACATCTATAACTAAATTGCATTTTTCTAGTCGCGTGATTCCGATCGGGTCTGAGTGGACAGCAGCAAAAGGCGTTCCTCAGCCACTGTTCGGCTGGTGGTCCATTTGCTGGGGTGTTCTATGCGAGGTTTGTGGCTTTTTCCATCAAAATTCAATATAAATGAATTTACCAGATTCTCTACATCCCCTGTTCTGTCGCTCTGTTCAAGGAGAGAAGACATCCGTGCTACCGAGTGCGTTCAATGATCATGAAAGTGATGAATCAAAGATCTTCAGATAATGCTCTGGCTCGCCATCGTCGATATGATTGCGATAATGTGCAGCTGCATCTGCTTTGGATTTCTTCTAATAGAAGGAGCCGTTTTCTGTTCTCGGCCCTGGTTGATATGGATCGTTGGTTGCTTTGGGCTGGGTACGGTTTATACATGGGTCCGGAACACTGGTGTAGTCGCAGGAATGTGGTGCGGTGCGTGCATCGGATGCCTGATGCTGATTACGTATCGACTGTACGAACTTATGAACATGGGCCGACGATTTGAGGCCCAAACGAATGTCCTCATTTGCGTAGCCACTTGCTACACATTGTATTTCACGCTATTCACTCCTCCTGTGCTTACAAATTCCGAATCAAAAGCAATGTTCTTTGACCCCTTCATTGAAGATAATTCGAAAGTGGTGGTGAGTCAAGAAGTGAGTCTCGATCTATCGAGAGTAAATTCTTTGAAGTATGTAAATTGGGCTCATACGGCGAACAACCTTCTGATCGTCCTCTCTTCCGCGATTCTATACATCCGGTTCTGCATTATGCTTCTTACTAAGCAGGTGGGTAGAGAACGGGTTTATTGAATGCAGTCATCATAATCATCATCTTCATTTTTTTGATTGCTGGAATAAGAAATGCATCAATTTGCAGGCTGAAGTAGCGCTATCTGAAGCAGGTCGAGCGAGAATTGCCGCGAATGCACCTGTGAGTTTCGCTTTGTTGATGACTCATTCAGAAATGAGATTTTTTGCAAAGTAACTTGTTCAGATATTCATCCAAGCATCGCTCATCTGCGTTTTCAACGTAGCAGCTTCTCTGGAGTGAGTTCATTAGGAAATGTAAGAAGACTAATAGTGTTAAACTCAGGTACATTTACATGAACTTTTTCCCAGCACCAGAGATTTTGATTGAGTTCGGACACGTTAGTTGGCAGCTCACGCATGGTTGGACAATAAATACGATCGAAAAATAACTCTGGTCAAATTACAGGAGCACCTCCTTTTATCTATTTGTTGCTCAACAAGACCATCAAGAAGCATTTTGGGTAAGATTTGGGTTATGTTTGCAAATACTTTACTACGTTTTCAGAATATTTTTCGAGCAAAAGAAGAAGATAGAACCATTGAGTGTGTTCTATACGAATTTCGAAGAATGAGACACACGAGTGACAGTATACGGAACAGGCTGATAAATGTTGATTTCCCTAAACAAATATTGGTCAGAAAGAGATCAACTTTCAAACAGCACCAAACTACTGATCAATAGTGACAAATCTTCAACGGTTCAGCCAACGATCATAGCAATTTAAAATCACCATTTTCTTCACCGATCTATTCTTATTCTCATTATTTGTTGCTTGAAAGTAGCTTCAGAAGAGAATCATTGTATTCGAACGATTCTACAGAACTAGCCGTACTTAAAATCGAAAATATAGTGGGAGAAGGGACCAAAGTGGCATCGCACTTATGTGCGTATGGGCTGATTCACACTCAGTATGACCATTCCCATGAGACCCAAAAGTGAGTATATTTGATAGCATTCGTAACGCAAATTCATCATTCACTCGTCTTGTGGTATATTCTCACTCTGACGATTTCCTTCGGTGACTATTTTCTCGGACCTCGGCTACGATGGAAGACGAAGCGGCGACAATTATCCAACTACTACCAACCTGGCAACGCCTGTCTCTGCCCGAATACAATTGCAGGTTGAAAATTACCTTCATTTTCGTTTTCAACGAGCCCATTTTTTCAGTCGAGTGATGCCGACTGGTACCAATTGGACTGTCTCAAGGGGCGTTCCTCAGCCGTTATTCGGCTACTGGTCAATCTTCTGGGGAGCCCTATGCGAGGTGAGGCACATTTCACGGAAGTTTAGTAATCACATTGACAGATATTGTACATCCCCTGCACAATTGCGCTGTACAGAGAGAGGAGGCATCCCTGCTATCGAGTTTGATAATCAATTGAAGTTTATTATGCATTTCGTCCTTTAGATCATGCTGTGGCTCGCGATCGTCGATATGATCGCACTTGCCACCAGTTGCATCTCTTTCGGCTTCCTCATCATTGAAGGAGTAGTGTTCTGCTCTCGCCCGGCCTTGATATTGTTCATTGGGTGCACCGCTATGGGTACGGTAACTGCGTGCGTGGTCTTCTTCATTGTGTACTGTAGGAATGTGGTGTGGCGCGTGCGTCGGTTGCTTGCTGCTGGTTACTTATCGACTATTCGAACTGATGCAACTCGGCCGACGATTCGAAGCACAAACGAACGTGTTAATTGCGACTGCCACTTGTTACATACTCTTCTTCGCGATACTTACCCCTCCGCCGCTGACCAATTCTGGCACCATGGCAATGTTCTTCGATCCGTTTATCGGAGATGGAAATGTGCTGGTGAGCTGAAAAGTGTCGAACCTTAAATTGAGTGTTCTCCAGTTTCTCAACTGGGCTCACACTGCCAACAACCTACTGATCGTGCTAACATCCGCAGTTCTGTACATTCTGTTCTGCATCATGTTTCTTACCAAGCAGGTTAGCGAGATGTTCACCGAAATGATCCAATAAGAATACCAAGCGACTCAAATTTACAGGCGGAAACAATGTCTGAGGATGGCCGGGCGAAAATCGCGGCAAATGCTCCTGTGAGTACGCAAAAATAGCTTATTTTTTAGGAAGAAACAGCCATTTTCCCGACTGATAATAAAGGACCACACACCTAAAAGAAAAAATAAGTAATTGTTGACTGCTTTGCAGATCTTCATACAAGCATCGCTAATCTGCATCTTCAACGTCACTGCATCACTAGAGTAAACAATCTATTAATAAATGGAATTCCAGATGCTTTGCAGATACATCTACATGAACTTCTTCCCAACACCGACGATTCTCATTGAGATCGGACATGTCAGCTGGCAGCTGACCCATGGTGAGAAAAACAGCCAAAATAAAATCTTGAACTGAGCATTTCAGGCGTGCCCCCCTTCATCTATCTCCTACTGAACAATACTGTGAAGAAACACATCAGGTTAATTCATCCATAGCCCGAAGTCATTCCAAACATTTTCAGGATCATGTTCAAAGGAAAGCCGATAATAAGCCCCACAACCGTAATACAATCAACTTTTGTCGAATCATTGGCAGATGTATAATATTTGTGACATAGAATATGTTCCTTCCAATTTGTTGTTTTCCGCCTCATACATGTGAAAGGAGATCAAGAAGCTCTCGTTTTCCATCTTTCCAATTCCCCAAATATGGCTTCTAAGCTCGAATATACATGACGAAATCCGTCTACTTTGCTCGGTCTCGAGAAATTCGATTGAAAATTGTTTCTCTCTTCTTTGATCTCTCAAGCCTTAGACCTCGCAGAATTCAGAATAATTCTACGTTGCTCTAAACTCTATGGACCCCAGTCCTTTTAGTGGTCTAGCCACCGAAGCGTGGTTTTCGGCCGCTTGCATTCCCTTGGGGCAAAGGAGCTCGTGTAATAGGGTTTCTCGATGCACTCTCTACTTGAACGTTGCCGGGTCCATGAAGTTCATTTCTGGGCGCAACTCTGAAGTTTTCGAGACATTTGAGAGATTGCCAGTGGAGATAAGAGTGAAGCAAAGGAGCGGGACCATTCGTAGGTCAATTTCGCCTACGGATTTGTCTTCCCGGACTCCAGCTTTCGGTTTCTTTCATATGAGTTAACTGAGAAAAGTATTTTCATGAGAGTGAGAGCGTTTATCGCTTATTTCTTCTATCAACGCGACGGAGAGGTTGGTAATTTCTTCCAAGATTTCCTTCGCGTACTCTCACGACGTGCGTGCTTTCATGGCAAGAGAGATCCTTTGAGGAGATATCGGGGTACATCATTTCCGAGCCTCTCCCATCCGCCTCCCCCTTCAACCCTGGCGTCGCTTGGCGTCAGAGACATACTCCGAGGTTAATCGGGTAACGAGCCCTTCCTCTTGCTCCTTCGTCATAGCATGCACTTCCTCTTCGCTCTCCCACTCTCCACAACTTCACCTTCCAAACTGCGTTTTGAGCCTGTTGTCTTTCCAAACTGCAGGCAACAAACTTCTGCTATCTATGAGAAGCTTTCTGATTATTATTATTCCTTTGTTGAAGTAGAAATGCGGATACGTTTTCATACGCGAGCATCAATAACAAAGAAGGAAGAAGTGAAGCGAGAATATCACATCCATTTCACCATAATACGATCGACCGGCAACGCTCGGCGATTTTATCTCGTTATTTCTTCTGGCCGAAATTCGTGCGTGATGCTTGATCCTGCCGATCTTGTGTGTACGACCCTTATTCGATGTTTTCGATATCTTAGAGTTGCTTGACAGAGTGCATTTTCTGCAGTGAACCCTGCGATCTCAGCGTGGTCGAGTGGAAAAGAGAGCGGGAAGTGAGGAGAGGCGAGCAGAGAAAGAGATACCACATCTCGCCCATTTTCGCCCCCCCCCTTCTCAATGTCATCCCAACGCACTTGTCTCATATGCTCCGCGCCCTCCACGTACGCCCATTTCGGAGTGAACTCGTGCAGGTAAATTGATTTAGTATTTTTTAAAACCTTAACCTTAAAAGACACTATTCGACCTTAAAAGGTCGAATAGTGTCAAAGTCTAGACGGAAACGGGAGAAGAAACGTCTCTTCCTTTCATTTCCTCTGCATTTCGTGGGAAAGTGGTTAGTTAGTAGGGGAATGAGAGAACGACAATTTCGCCATGGCGGTTTTCTCCAGAGAAAGACATTGGCATTGTTCCTACCGTTAGTATTATGTTTGCTCTTCAACATGACGATTTTGCAGATCATGCGCAGACTTCTTCAAGCGAACGGTAACAACCAGCCGATCGTACACGTGTTGCCAAGGCGACGATCGTTGCTCGATGCGTGCAAGTCAGTGCATTTTTCACGTAATTTAGACACCTTTTGCAATTAATAAATAGCATTTCCACGTTTAGACGATCGCCGCGACTGCCGCGGCTGCCGTTTCCGAAAATGCCAAGCACTCGGAATGAGAATCGACCCGAAAAGTGCGGAAATAGTGCCCGTCAGCTTCACGGACGCCCATAGCCCGCTACCAGGTGAGAATTTTTCTTGTATTCATTGCAAAATCATTGCGGGAGAGCAAAAAAGACACATTTTAGAGATACTCCCTACTCATCAACGATCGTGTCTCGTGTGCACAGCTCCCTCTACGTATGCGCATTTCGGCGTGAATTCATGCAGGTGAATTGCACGTGTCTGCTAAATTCTATGGTTTTGATTCGAATTATTGCTCTATTTATAGCCGAGTACGCTACGATTTCATTAGATATAGAGCAGCAGTTCCACCACTGAACTGTCTCTCGCTTCAGATCGTGCGCCGAGTTCTTCAAGCGGACCGTGGTCGCCGGCCGCGCGTTCACCTGCAGACAAGGCGATGGAAAGTGCGCCATCAATCCGAGTAAGAGAATTATCGTGCTGAAACCCCATTTCGTCATCTCTAAGTCTCCGGAAAGCTTCCGGCGATTATTCAAGCAGAACTAATAGATGTCTCTGTCAGGAGATCGTCACAATTGTCGCGGGTGCAGATTTCGAAAATGCGAGTCACTCGGGATGAAATACGAGGCGAAGAATGCCGATATTCTGCCAACCGCGTCGCCCTCGTCGCCAGGTGAGATGGTCGTTTCCGTTCGAGAGAGATGATTCTTACGGGATCATCCTATGCCTAGTGATCTCGGCTTCGGATAGGGAGCGGCCCTGCAAAGGAGTGCACTGTAGAGTCAGGAAATGTTCTATGTTCTTGTTGTTCACTGAAACAAGTGCGATTGCCATAGTTACCCCCCTCTAGATAGTTCCCTATCGTTGCCAATATCTCATCCATCTCCAATCATGATCAGAGATCTCGGTGACCTCTCTTGATTGAGAGAGGCGACGTGGGGAAGTGCATGGGTGAGTTGACCGAATGGATCTAGCGTGGACGTATCTGGTGTTTGGACGGCCTGAGGTGCCTCCTCTATGTTGTCGTAACATGACAGCCTTTCTTATCTATTTAGGGATCATGATGAGAGATTAGTGTTAGGATAAACTGTCATATTGCACAACAACCAGCTAGCTGCTATTCCTATCCCGACAGAAAAGATGAAGCACAATTCAGATAAAACTTACTACCAAGAGTGCGTTCAGTCAGGAGAGGCGGAGGAAGAGAAGGTGAGCAAGTTGAGGAACAATTCATTTTCCCAATCCACTGGTTAGGTCAAGAAAATGTGTGAAATTAAACGTACACAGCGTTATCTAGTTGAAATCAAAGTATTTTCTTTAAATATTGATATTTTTCAGAAGCAATCAGTGAAAACAGAGAAGCGTTCACGGTTATCGCAATTCATAGACCATACAACGTTAGTTAACAATAATTTTTGGGCAGAACGATAATGTTACGACGATTCAGCTTCTTCAAATATGAACCCCATGATAGTCTTACGCCGCTATTGGACAAGATTACAAAAGGATTCAGGTAACTCCTCTCCTGATCAAGGAAACAACCTACATTTTTAGTATCATGTGCCTAATTCGCCTGTCAGGGGAGAAGAAATTCGCTAGCGGATCAAGTAAACAACTTCCAGTCGATAACTTAGTGCTTTTGCTTCTAAATAACCTCAATAACCTCTTGATTCAGATAATTTATCGGGCCTCCTACTGCACTATGATTCCGATACACAATTTTCTGAAAGAAGGAATCATGGAGTTCGGAAATTTCGCATTCAATGAGTTCAGAGTTCTCGATAAAACAGTGAAAGTGAGAGATCTTTTCGAATTTATGATCAAGCTAATTTATTTTGCCAGCAATCCTTCGTGGAGAGGAGGATAACTTGCATGGACATGCTGGAATCGACCTATCGGGCGTGCCATCACTTCCCCGATTGCAAAGATACGTGGGAATTGATTTTCGAAACTCGAATCCATTATTCTAATTAAGAAGAATGCCTGGGTACACGACGTACTTCACGAATTCCGATGTGGAAGAGGTTTTCGAAACCTGCGATGATGATGTCGATAAGCCGAAGCTCATGAGGTACAATCGAAATGATAATCTTGCTAAGAGAATGAATAGTTTCACTAAGGCATTCATCGAGGAAAGTACAGTTTCGAATTTCGAAATGTGTACAGAAACGCAGAAAATAAATGCCGAATGTTTCAGAGAATGGAAGCAAGCCGTGACTCAACTGTCGAGGATGGTGCGCTATCACTTGGAGATTGTCAAACCGACCGATTATGAGTTTGCTGCGCTTCTCGGTCTCGTGTTTTGGAATGACGGTTAGTTGATTTATTTCTATTACGATTTATTTCGTTCTTCATTCAGAATACGCCGACGATTCCCTGACTGCAACTGCGAACAAAGTGCGCGCTGAAATCATTCAAGAGGTGCACGTTTACTACAAAGAGCAAGGAATAGTTGACGCAACTCGACTGGGCCAATTGTTCTGCCTGCTCGTCAATTGCCAGGTTAGAAGTGGCTAAAACATCTAAAACATTTATTTTTATAAAAAAGAAATATAATTTTAGGAGTGCTCGGTGAAAGTGGACGAGGATTACGAGGTCTTCCGGTTGATGAACATGTTCGAGCACTCACTCAATCTCTGATCCATATTCTGTCATACTAATGTGTTTTGTACTATATTTTGTCATACGAATATATGAAATGGAATTCTGTTATCTTGCACACTTGCAATTTTGCGCACGTCTCTTTTCGATGCGCTGTGACTCTTTCTTATCGCCAGTGTTTACTTTTCCCTCTTCCCCATCTGTATCATGAGCTGAGTAAGCGATAACCGATGTGGCTTTCCACCCTCTTTCGGTTCTCTCCCGACCGATAAACTCGTGAGAATTAGCCCCGCATTATTGATTAACCGTTCTTGTTTTCGAATAGTTTTCGTCTGCGTATTTTGAATCCGAATTTATAAGATGGCAAGCGAGGGATCTCGCACGAAACCAGAAGAGGCGCCCATGCATGAACTTGGTTAGTCACCTTTCTTCTCTTCTTAACGCCAAGATGTTGGTTTACAGACACTGCTGAGCCCGAAGTTCCGGCAGCAAGGCCGAGCCACCCGATTATGACGTTTATTGCGACTCTCGCAGTGACTATTGGTGAGTTTCCCCCTTCGGCATAAGAGTGCATAGAAATTTGGCATGAGCGAATTGATCTTTCGCAATCCTATCATGAGGCTCTAACCTTCCTAAAATGAACAAAAACACGACCGTACTTTTATTCGACCAGGTTGCGTTGCCATCAGCAACATCATCTCCATCGGTCTTATCGTCCTTGGCGCCCTCAACGTAGACAATTGCCCCGTGCAACCGATGATTCCGATGTGAGTATCAAGCATTTTGAAATCTGTGAATTTAAGCTTGCCTATTCACATCTCGTGTTGTTTGCTACTGAGCTTTTTCGAACTAGACTGGATTTGCTAAGTTACGTGCCGATTATAAAAGCGAGCGCTTGAGTTGAATGAATCATTAGTGACGTGCAATGATAAGATGTCGCATGCAGTCGGATACCACATTCAAATTTGCAGCTACCTCATCGTGTGCGGCGCCGTGTCCATCGTCGCGTCCATTTTCCGACTGATCAGCGATTTGTGGATGACGAATCTGGGCCGAGTTGTGAGAAATAACGAACATTTTCAATCGAAGAACCACTTTTCAGGCAAAGAAGGAAGACCCCGTGGTGGTGAAAATCGTCAACGGCGTCTACACCTTGTTCGGATTCTCATGGTGATCCTGAATTTCGGAGAATTTAAAATTTCGAACTTTCAGGCTAATCTGTGGCATGGTTTGGACGTTCAGCGTGCATCCCACTTACGAATCGGGACTGGCCAATTACTGCGATTACTTCACGTACATCGTTGCTTACGGTGCGTTTTTTTTCGGTTTTCGACTCAAAAAATTTAGTTTTGGCATGTTTTCAGTCAGTTTCGTGCTGATGTTCGTGCTGCTGGCGGCTAGCTGCTGCTGTTGTCTCTTCGCCCTTGTGATGGCCTTCTGTACCAAGTACACGCCTGTGGCGCAGAGGGAGACCGAAGCGTGAGTTGGAATTGCATTACTTTCTTAACAATACCAACACATTTCAGAGGACGAGCTTGATGTGCACATTTTTAATCACTCTGAAATACATACAATGCCACACTTTTATGTCACACGATCTTTGAAGATCTTTGAAGTACGATAAATCTCTGGTCCAT
The DNA here is from genome assembly GCA_900490775.1 of Pristionchus maxplancki. Lineage (NCBI taxonomy): Eukaryota > Metazoa > Nematoda > Chromadorea > Rhabditida > Neodiplogasteridae > Pristionchus > Pristionchus maxplancki. The sequence goes on from LS578204.1 coordinate 157,272, forward strand.
GCATTTCTGAATTCGCTCTGAATGCCACACAAGTGTCACACAGATTGTTAGCGGAACTCAAATGGAGTGGCGTATGATTGATGCTTAGAAAGCAATGCAGCGTCATGAATACTGCATAAATTGACGCGATGCAGCGGATAACAAGAACTCGCTCTCAGGTATCAACCATCGTCACTTTGAGATCGCAGATATTTACTTATTTGTTCGACCAAGTTGTTTGTACATCACAAGATGTTATATTGATAATTATTTCATCGCTTCTACTGATCATTGATATCCCTTTTTGTCCTTTTGGTGGCAAATAGATAGTATGACATACGCTGATCCCTAGGGATCCGAATAATTGTGATCAAAGCGAGATGGCCTCATTACGGTGACTATGGACAGCGACCGAATCGAGCTCGCTTCGATTCTTGTGCATGTTGTAAGTTTTCTTACGAAAACAAACAAGGAAATTTCATTTAGGCGTCGACATTCGGCTTCATAACAAATGCGATAGCCGTTGCAACGATCAAGAAATGTGTGAATCTGCATACTTCGTAAATCTGCATGGATTCATTTCTTAAGTTTCGAAAAATGTTTCAGATTCGGCATTCTCTGCGCTTGCCTGGCAGGCAACAATTGCGCGCTACTGGCTCTGAACTCGGTGTGGTATGTTCTGCCGGATTCCGGCATGTTCAAAGCAGGGTCATCTGCGAGTAAGGCAACGGGAATGGTTCGTCCCATTGGATACATTAAAGTCATCACCATGTTCCAGATCGGCACGGTTTTGTGGATAACGGGAATTCGCCTTCATCTTCTAATTTCCATCAATCGATTCATAGCGATCATTTTCCCCTTCAAGCGAAAGAAACTCGTTAATGCGAAGAGCACTTCGATTGGAGTCGCCGTTGTTCTTATTGCGTCGGTTCTTCAATGCTCTCCACTAATTCTAGGTAAGGCTCCAAATTTTAGCAGTATGACAAATTAGAAATCTTTTCAGTGGAAGATATCTGGTTCGTTTTCGATCGATCGTCGATGCAATGGATCTTTGCACAGACAGAACTCGGAATATTCTATTGGCTGTTTGTAAATATCGAACTTTCAGAAATTGAAATTTCTTTCAGTTCCTTCATCAATTTGTCAAACACAATTGAAATATTCTCAGTCTTTTTAATCGATGTGGCAACGCTCATTTACCTAAGACTATCCCATGCCAAGGTTGCATGATTGTGGAAGTAGAAGACCATCAACGATGCATTTAGCCTGGTACCATCGCACCAACTACGACTACCGTCAATTCCAGAGCGGTCGAAATTAGATTGTACAAACAGGTGTGAATCGAATTTCCACATGCAAAAGCTCACTCAAAACGGCATTTCAGGCATTCAGTCAAAGTCTTCCCTTATTGATTACATTAGTATGCTTCGCGTTCGTTACTCCACAACTGTCAGACGATTTCGGTGAGTCAAACTTGGTGTCTCTTTTCGCGAATATCGTTTTCCAGTTAAATTTCTCACAACGACGTTTGTATGGCACTTGGCCCATGGATTTGACGGGTACCTACAATCTAATATTTTTTTTTGGAATATTTCAGACTCATCATCGACCTCTTTCACACTCGCAAAGACTTGTTCTTCAAGAAAAAGGATAAGAATAGATCGGTCGTTGCATCGTCTTCATTCGGGCATACTACAACGATTTAACTCTTTCTGTAATGGATAATTTCTCTTTTAATTTTTCGAAAGATAAATCCATTTACTTGTTGTCTGTCCCCGTTTCGACATTCATGAAAAAGACATGCCCAAGGGAATCGAACTATACCCTCTTTGATTATAATGACTGGGATCGGCAAAAAAGTATACTTGAGCGAATTTTATGATGAAGTACTATGGAAGAACGAATACAGTAAGTTTTAATTTTCATTCGATTTTGATTGATGTTCTTCGATTCAAAGGCAAGGTTTCGGTCAACAAAAGAGTGCACTCTATAAGTGCGTTTTTCTTTTTTGCCCTAACACAGACAATACTCAGTTGGCATTAGAATCAGTCTCCTGGGACGAGCGGAGAAGGGAGAGCTTTGGTGACATTTTTTCATCGCTGAAGCTTCTTTTGAGTTGAATAACCAATCGCTGGCTCACTGACAGGCGATGGATAATGATAGATACCGGTTGGCTACTATTCTCGTACATCTGGCAAGTTTTGCTCTTTCAATTAGTTTTATCCGTGGAAATAATTTCAGGCATCGACGTTTGGATTCATCACAAATCTGGTAGCTGTTATAACGATCAAGAAAAGTGTAAATCTTCATACATCGTATGTTCTAAAAAAATAAGCAAAAATTAAAAACATTGCTTCTAGATTCGGAATTCTGTGCGCCTCACTTGCAGCTTGTAACAGTGTTGTAGTCGTGCTCAACTCGCTTTGGTTTGTGTCAACTCGGAATTGAAGCTAACTTATTTCTGCAGGTACATGATGCCGGATAATGAGATATTCAATAATCAATCGATGGCTAGCAGAATTGTGGGAATGGTATGCATAATGATGTAAGTGTGTTCAAATACATTTGTCCTCAGATAACCCTGAGTATGTGGATTTGTGGACTGCGCATTCATTTATTCATCTCCTTCAATCGCCTTTTCTCGATCGTGTTTATGTTCACGAATCAGGAATACATAACCGTCCGTAGAACAACGATCTCAGTAGCTGTCGCGCTCATATTAGCTCTACTTGAGACGTCACCTTTCCTCATAGGTTCGGGAAAAGTTCGTAAGATCCTTGAACTGTCTCACTTTTCAGTCAGGGATGCCTGGTTTTGCTTCAATCGGAGGACACTGAAATGGAGTTTCGCACCGACAGAATTTGGAAGATTTTACGAATCGTTCGAATTGCTTGGGTTTTGAAATTCAAATTCAACTTCAGATACGTAATCTATCTCGACAACATGATCGAATTCAGTTCTATTTTGGTTATCGACGTGATAACTTTAATCCATCTAAGAATTGCTCATTCCAATTAGAGTGGATAAAGGAAGAGGGAAGAGTGAGGGGAGAGGGATTATTCCTTGCGGAAGAGTGAGAGAGAGCGGTGATCCTTCCGGAAGAGTGAGAACTCTTCCGGAAGGGAAGATTTGACAATCGCGCTCGACTAAAGGGGATTTAGAGTTGAAACATGCGCAACTGCTTAGGGTTTGAGACATAGGTAAGTTGATTTGCATATGCGACATCTTATGCATTTTGAACGATTTCCCATTGTAATGACGTGTAGAAGGACTCACTTACTAAACATAACTGCTGTGTTATCTTTCCTAAACCGTCTATGCCGATGCTGTGAATCCAGACTACCGTAACCATCTACCGTAACCTGACTAGCTTTATCCGCCCTGTAGCTAGACTACCGTAACCGGCTATGATACACATACTGCCCTACTCCGCTCTTGTACCCAGAAATTCTTACACGTTATCGTGCCCCTCTTTCACTATTGTGGGATACGGTAACGGCGTACGAATACTAGCGTACGGTAAAGCGTCACGGTAGTATGGCTACTATAGCCGGTTACGGTAGACGGGGGACGATAACCTGGGTACGATAGTCGGGTACGGTAGATACCTTACCGTGGGTTATGGCAGTGTAATACGGTCATGGATTTCTGTATTGATGTTCTGGGAGATAAATGATCGAGAGGTGCGGAAGAATCCAGAAGCGGGATAAAGTTTGTAAAGATTCGGCAACGGATTACGGTTGTCTGGGTTACGGTATCGGAGTCAAGTGACACTAAACGGGAAGGGGCATGGTGCGCATTGGTCCGGAGCACTTTCGTGTATTTCAGATGTCACTCAGAGGTAAAGAATTAGGGAATTAGTTCGAAAAAAACAGATAATTGTCCATGTGTCAAAATCTTCTCAAATCTATGCAAAAGCTTCGCCTATGACTTGTTGATACTTCCTATGCAAATATCATACTTATTTGCAAGCAATTCGCTCGAAAACAGCCCAAAACGCGCCTTTTTCAATTCTTCTCTTCCGGAAGAGTTCGAATCCTTCCGGAAGAGTTAATCCTCTCCCTCTCACTCTTCCTCTCCCTCTCATTCCTCGCCGCGCGGAGAGGAAGACCCTGCCTTTCACTCTTCCTTTATCCACTCTAATTCCAATGTTAGACATGTTCTCAAGATTGAAATGATGGAATCCTTCCTTCAGAATGCAATCAGCAATGCATCAAGTGCTTCAACAAGAGCCGTCGAAGTCCGATTGTTCAAACAGGTTGTGAAGATACATACAAAAGTTCCAATGCAGTCATTCAGGCATTCAGTCAAAGCATTCCACTGCTGTTGACATACCTTTTCTTTGCATTTGCTACTCCATTGCTTACGGATGAATTTGGTTTAACTTTTACTTAATTTTGAGGCGTCATTTTCTGTTCAGCGCAATTCCTAACCACTACATTGATCTGGCACCTCTCGCATGGCGTTGATGGGTAACTTCTTTCCTTTGGTCTTCGTCGATTCACATTTCAGGCTTATCATCGATCTCTTTCATACTCGACTGCACTTGTTCAGAAGGAAAAGTAACAAAACCGTCCCTGCTTCTTCATTTGCACAAACTTCTGCTGTGTCTACTATGGCTAGTTGAAAATTGTCTCCGCCGTACATATAAAAACGTTTTTTGTTGTCGCAATTACTGAACGAGAATATATTCCGTCCTCTGTGAGACAAAGCCCCATCAACCAGCCTATCATTAAACTAACCATGACCTTCGCACACAAACATCGGATCATGACAATCAGGGTCCCCCAGGGACCAACCGTGAGGTGAAATGAAAATAATCGCTCGATCACAATGACAATGGACAGCGACAGCATCCACCTCGCTCATATTGTAGTGCATTCGGTAATAGTTTTTGTTCTTTTTTGAGAGGCAAATGACCTATTTAGGCATCAACTTTCGGCTTCATAACCAACGCAATTGCTGTTCTTACGATTGCGAAATGCGTCGACATGCATACCTCGTACGAAAACTCAAATCTGTTCTCATTCAATGAAAGAATTCCAGTTTCGGCATTCTCTGCGCTTGCCTCGCAGCAAATAATAGCGTTATGGTTGTATTGAATTCTGTTTGGTAAGACTTTTTGCTTGAAATAGCAATAAAACAATACCAATTTCAAAGGTATTCCATGCCAGATTCCGACATCTTCCATTCGGGATCAACTTTTAGCCGAGTTATAGGAATGGTCAGATCAATTTGCCGTCTTTTATTCCGACGTTTTTCTTCAGATAAGTGGCACGCTCTGGATTGTCGGTATTCGATATCATCTTCTCATTTCAATTAATCGACTAATCGCTATCGTTTTCCCGCTTAAAAGGAAGAAATATGTGAATGCAAAGAGCACTACTATGGCAGTTTTGTTCATCGTACTGGCAACCATCCTTCAATGCTCACCGCTTGTACTCGGTTTGGTTTGCATCGAACTTGCTCATTACTATGAGTAATTCAGTGAGCGATGTTTGGTTTTGCTTCGATCGTACTTCTATGCAATGGAAGTTTTCACAGTCCATCAACGGCAAATTCTTCCAAGAGTTTGTGAAACCTGTGAAACCAATAAGTGCAACATCTTTTCAGCTATCATATCAATCTTTCGAATGTTGTTGAATTGGCAGCACTGTTTGTTGTCGATATTGCGACACTCGTTCATCTCAGGTTTTACCACAAGGTATTGTTTGCTGTGGCCGGTTTGCATTCAACATTTCAGAATTCACTAAATTCGGCGAGCTCGAAATCAAAAGCGGTAGAAATTAGAATGTTCAAACAGGTTTGCGATTTTGAAGTTAATGATCTGAATGTGCTTCTAGGCACTCAGTCAGAGTCTTCCTCTTGTTATCACTTTCATTTGCTTCGCAATTGTCACCCCGCAACTGGCAGACGATTTCGGTTAGTGTAATTTTCATTTTGCCCTAAACATAATCTTCTCAGGCAAATTCCTCAATACGACATTCGTATGGCATTTGACGCATGGCATTGATGGGTAAACGACGATTAATGGCTTTCCATAAAAGTAATCCTTTTCAGGCTCATTATCGACCTTTTCCATACGCGATTGAACTTGTTCTACAAGTCAAAGACAGTGACGAGGACGATTGCTGATTCTTCATTCGCTCCTACCACTGTTGTCTAGATATTTCACCAATATTGCATAAAAGTCTCAACTTTACTTGACGTCTATGTGTCCTGTGAAAACGATCGGGAATGCTCGAATTCTGTTCAGCAAATCAGTGAATAAGATTTATTTCCTTATTGTGGTTACAATGTTGGACGGAGGAAGAGAAAGGATAAATGAGTATTAATTGGGATGAGATCGTGTTCAGAAAGTGTCCATCAGATTGTTCTTGAGAATGGATCCTCCATCAACGACGAGACGATGACCAATGATGAATTCCGACTGAGAACGATCGGCCAGGAAGAGAATCGCCTGAGAAAGAAACGCAATTTCTTGCAGAAGACTAAATAAAAACCTTAGCGATATCGTCAGCTCTTCCCATTCTTCCAACGGGTATGAGATCGGTGGACTCCCACGTGGACTTGAGCTGTAACTCACGATTCCCTAGATGTTATTCCCATTTTCCCGTACCTTTTGCTTGACCTCGTCTCCCGCGTGGCGAGACACGAAATCGGTTTCAAT
>LS578204.1:164546-185513 GCA_900490775.1 Pristionchus maxplancki
GCGATATCGTCAGCTCTTCCCATTCTTCCAACGGGTATGAGATCGGTGGACTCCCACGTGGACTTGAGCTGTAACTCACGATTCCCTAGATGTTATTCCCATTTTCCCGTACCTTTTGCTTGACCTCGTCTCCCGCGTGGCGAGACACGAAATCGGTTTCAATGGCTCCCGGGCTGGAATTAGATTTGTTTGAAGGTGAATGTCAAAAAACGTGAGACTCACTTTACTCCATTAACCCTGATCCCCTTTTTGATCAGGTTTCCAGCCAAATGTGAAGTCAGTTGATCGACTGCCGCTTTGGCAATGTTGTAGTAAAAGTCCTGAACTTCGAGACTTTGTGATCAACACGGTCTGTCAAATAAGTGGGAAAAGGAACAACCAGCAATCAAAATGCACGTAAACAATTGGACGAACCTGGCACACTAGTGGAAGGGCGGCAATCGAAGAGATGTTTACAATCGCTCCTTTAGTTTTCTCCAGGTGAGGAGTTGCCAACTGAGTTAGGCCGACTACACTGCAAACAGCAACAAAAACATTCATTTTGAGAAAGAAAGAATTTCACACCTGTCAAGATTGAGATCCATCACCGCTCGCAATTCCTCTACGGGCACGTCCAATCCCCGCTTACCTTCGGCATTAGGAATAATAGCACCGGCGTTGTTTACCTGTCGTCCGACGTCCTTTGATTGAAAATAACTTTCAATCTTACCAGCACATCGATCTTGCCGAACTTCGCCACCGTCTCATTCACGATTGCTTCCTGCGTTTCCTTCGAACGAATGTCGCCGACAACCTACAATGGTTTCTTTGAGCTTGACGAATAATGTAAAAACATACGGTATGGATATCCCCAGCCTTTGCACCTGACGAAATGCAGTTCTTCGCAGTTTCCTTCAAAGTTCACTTGATGAGAAATGGCAAATACAAAACCTGAAGCGCCTTCACATTTCTTCCCGTAATCGTAACTTTCGCTCCATTCTCAGCAAAGCGACGCGCAGTTTCGCGTCCGATTCCAGCTGAGGAGCCTGAGAATCACAATAATCATAAAATAATTTTTTTAACAAATTTACCAGTGACGATGACCACTTTGCGATCGAAAAAGCTCATGATTTTAGAAGGAGAGAAATGCTCTCTGTTCTGTTCGATTCTTAGATGTCTACCACTCACTTTTATACTTACCCCATGTTTTCGCCTTTTGTATTGTCACCGTCTCTCTCACGTACTTCACTACTTGTTTTTCGTTTTGCCATACTCCGAAAGGCTCACGGGAGAGCAGACAACTGGCGTATTCCCACAGCAAGTCTTGTCAGAAAAGGTCATTTGGGCAACGCAGGTAGTCTAACAGCATTGTCATCATCTTGATCTCAGCATAGAAGTCATATCAGATCACAATAAACCAGTGCCCACCGGTGCATACAACTATCGTGTATTGCATGTGTACCACCGGATCGTGCAACAACTATGACGGACCATACATGGACTGTGCAAATAAAGATAGAAAAAAAAACAAAAAAAGAATAATAGTTGCAATCATTCCCGAACACAAAGTGACGTGGATCAATTTGAATGAAGACATTTTTTCTCAACTTTTCAAAAGACACAAAAGACACGCATCGACAGGTCGAATCAACAAGTATCTTTCATGATCACTGCTTAACCTTCCCGGAAACGATGTCACTTTTAGTTCCTTGATGATTTTACGATCTCGATAAGCGTGCCGAGATACGAACATTGGCATCAACCGGATACACTGCAGAGGCGAAAAGTCGGAGTCTCTCACTTCACCACACTCACTTCCCATACAGGAGTGAGACCACGCCCACGATTCACTGATCATTTCTCTGATAAGCCCTCTCGATCCCAATCGTCATGCAATCCTGACAAAAACCGTGCGAAGGATTACTAAGCCGGGTCACTGACAAACGAGAGAGACGAGATAGCAAGAGGTACGGAGATAAAACGCTATTCAATCTTCTTTATAAGAAGGGTCGACTCCTCAGATCACTCTTCTAGCTATGCAGTCGCTATTTGCAGTCCTCCTGCTCAGTGCCTGTGGTGAGTTCAGAATTTTTGTCCTCGAAATCAAACCGTTTCGCAACTAAAAAAAAGATGAAATATGTCAATATTCAGCGCTCACCTCGACCGCCTCTGCGGCTCTGTCCGAGTCTCGGTCGGCTGATTGTAAGAATTCCTTTTCACATTCGTCTATGGACTGTTGCGCACTGATTCATAACCTCAACACAATTCCAGCCTTCGGTTGCGATCTCTCCAATGGCGTCGCTTCGTTCGCTTCTGACCTCGACATGGACGTCGTCTTCCTCGTCGACGTCTCCCAGGCGATGGACAGCGAGAAGCTGATCCAGGTGCGAATATGTTTCATGCATCTTCCGACACTGCTTCATCATCTTTCACAATCAGCGTAGGCGTATAGTGTTTTCCATTGGATAATTGTGTAGATTGTGAGAGTGCGCAGAGGGTCTAATCTTCTATCACGTGTCTTCTGAGAGAATGCAGGAAAACGGCCACCCTGCGGCACTAGGAGCCCCAAGTTTGACCGATTTTCTCGAAATTTTTATGGTGGAGTACTATGGAAGAAAGAAAAACTTTAGCGCTTTCCATTTGTCCCAAAACCGGCTTTTAGGTATTTTCCGGATCTAGACCCGGCCCTACCATATCTCAGCTCCCCGATGTGCTAGAAGGTCGTGCATAGGCTTAAAAAATCCGGAAAAATACTCTTAACAACTTTACAGTTGACATGAAGAAGATTCGACAATCTTTTCAGTTCGAAAAATTTGAAAAACTGATTTCAAAATCGAAAAAATAATTTTCCTGGATCAGGGACCCCCCCTTTCAGGGTCAGCTGAGCACAGATTCGGACTCTACATACTTTACTTAGTTCACAAAAAAATTGACCCAGGGGCTGGAGGGGTGCGGAAAGCAGTTATGAGCCAGAAATGGCCTCCAAATGGCTGTTTTTCAGGATCGATTTTTTGAATATCCCAATTAATTGGTCCCGCAAGAAAGTTAGCACTCCATAAACAGCATTTCAAGTGTTTACTGCCCTAAAAGAAGTATTCTGAACACTTTTTGAGATCAGTTTCTCGAATTTCAAAATTTTTGAAAAAATCTATTTTTGAAATTCAAAAATTTCAAACTTAATTGAATTTCCTCTAAACTTGCTGAAATATGAAATATCGATGACTAGGGTGAAATCCTGTCGAAAAAACACTTCTAATTCAACTTAGAAAACAATTGGAGACAAATGCCGGATTTGATATCTGGTCATTGGTTGGTCGTTTCTGAAGAGGCCTAATAAAGCTGAAAAATGGCCGATATAGGTGAAGGTGACCAAGTTCAACTTGGAATTTGCATCCTTCTTGAGTCCAATGCTAGTTCAGCGGATATATTTAATGCTTATGAGCTGAATCTAAAGGTTTAGGAGCTAAATTAAGTGTTTTCTTTAAGGGTTAATCCGAACAAATATGTCGCGTGTGAAATCGTCGATTCCTGGCCGCAGTTTCCTAAAAAATAAAAGATAATCCTCCGATCCAAGTTTCGACAGAATGAGCCATTCTTTAGCTCTATTAGGCCTCTTCAGAAACGACCAACCAATGACCAGATATCAAATCCGGCATTTGTCTCCAATTGTTTTCTAAGTTGAATTAGAAGTGTTTTTTCTACAGGATTTCACCCTAGTCATCAATATTTCATATTTCAGCAAGTTTAGAGGAAATTCAATTAAGTTTGAAATTTTTGAATTTCAAAAAATAGATTTTTTCAAAAATTTTGAAATTCGAGAAACTGACCTCAAAAAGTGTTCAGAATACTTCTTTTAGGGCAGAAATCACTTGAAATGCTGTTTATGGAGTGCTAACTTTCTTGTGGGACCAATTAATTGGGATATTCAAAAAATAGATCCTGAAAAACAGCCATTTGGAGGCCATTTCTGTCTCATAACTGCTTTCCGCACCCCTCCAGCCCCTGGGTCAAATTTTTTGTGAACTAAGTAAAGTATGTAGAGTCCGAATCTGTGCTCAGCTGACCCTGAAAGGGGGGGTCCCCGATCCAGGAAAATTATTTTTTCGATTTTGAAATCAGTTTTTCAAATTTTTCGAACTGAAAAGATTGTCGAATCTTCTTCATGTCAACTGTAAAGTTGTTCAGAATATTTTCCCGGATTTTTTAAGTCTATGCACGACCTTCTAGCACATCGGGGAGCTGAGATATGGTAGGGCCGGGTCTAGATCCGGAAAATACCTAAAAGCCGGTTTTGGGACAAACGGAAAGCGCTAAAGTTTTTCTTTCTTCCATAGTACTTCACCATAAAAATTTCGAGAAAATCGGTCAAACTTGGGGCTCCTAGTGCCAGGGGTCCTGCAATCTCTCAGAAGACACGTGCTATACTGATTCAGCATCCTCGTTGCTGTTGATCGTGAATATTTCTAGATTGAATTATTTTTTGGTCAATTCATCCATTTTGAATGAGAAATCACTTTGACCTCACTTGTCACGCGCTAGCAACCATGAAGTCAATTGCGCAATAGGAAAGATCTGTAGTCACATCCAGCACGTCATTCGCACAACATCGACATATTCATCGGAAGATTACATTGCAGGCGTCTGCTCTCGTCGATTCCGTCATCGATTCCCTCACACTCAACCCGGCGTTCGCTCGATGGAACTCCTCGGATTCCAATTCAACTTATTGGAATATGATGGACTTCGGATTTGCTTGGAACAACACCGACAACTCTACCCTAAATCGAGAATTCTTTGAGATGCTTGGAACCAGCCTTGCATACTCCTGGAACAACACTGACAATAATTCTACCTTCAACTTCTTTGAGAACCTTGCATTTTCTTGGAACAACACCGACAACAACTCTACGTTCAACCGTGAATTCTTTGAGAATCTCGCTTTCTCTTGGAACAACACTGACAACAACGGAACATCGACTCGCGAATTTCTCGGGCTTTTCACATTCAACGCTGTGAACGCCTGGAACAACTACACCGACAACAACTCGACTTTTGGCCGTAATTTCTTCGAGATGTTCAATTTCCCGTCTAGCAACCACACTGGAAACTACTCGAGAGTCGGACTGATCGCTGTTGGAGAGACCGCGGAGGTACTAATTTACAAAGCAATAAAAAAAATGAATATTTTCAGACAATCTTCGACTTCTCTTATCCCTTCAATAACTCAACCAACCTGACTCGATCGACCGCGTCTCATGCCAATTTAAAGAGGTGAGTCATCGATATTTCAATGGGTCTTTCCTAATAAAATCGAAAATATCAGTTGAAAAAACGGCCAATTATAAGATAATCAAGTGCATTTCAGTGGCATGGCCGAGGCCTTTGACATGTTCGCTCGCGCGCCCGAGAGATCCGCCCGTCAGATGATCTACGTCATTTCTGCGACGACCGTAGCCCCGGCCCACCCCCGATTCGGTCGATCCCAACTGCACGCTTCAGCTGCCATGTTCAAGAGGGAGGGCGGAGTGATCGTCGTTGCTGGTAAGTGTGGAGATGCACTTTGGAAGGGTATGTCGGAAAAACGGAAGTAGGCAATTGTTATGTAAGAGACCGTATTTCATCCAAGCTCACAATTAGAGAACCGTAGTGTAGAGCACTCTTTGCAGACGTAGCAGCCGTGCCCAAGCCGGGTCTTCACAACCTCGCGTCGCCTGGCTTCTACAACGTCGGCCTGAGAGACGACGTCAACGTTGAGCTTCAAGCGATTTGCAAAGGTGCGTAGTGGAAATATCCCTGCTGAGTTTAGAAATGGTGATGTAAAAAAGACTATCTCAGCCATCAGCTCGTAAAGGAACGCGCCATGGATTCGTCATAGAAGAATTGCCAAATTCGATAAACATTTTCCGATTCAAAATCGATAAAACTGTCCATATTCGTCTACATTTTGAACCAGACATGAGCCAGACGGATAATCAAGGAAATATCAACAATTGTCACAAACATACAATCTCAATTGGCATGCACCTGAAACGTGACACAAATTAGTTTACATCTACATATTATTGATAAAAATTATACAATGTTTTTCTGATTTTGACCGCCTGAGAAGAGATAATTTGCCGTTGCAGGTAGCATTCAAACGCGTGAGAGAGCAGCTGCAGTCAAAAATCGCATCAGAACTCGCTAACTTCACATTCAACTTCTATGTTTCTAACGAATTATATATCGCGAAACGACACTGATCAATACGTGCCATTGTTTGAGATTATCTACGTGCTTGAGGTACTAAATTTTTTCTTCTTCTTTCTTCTGTGTAATTGTACCATCCATTGAAGCTTTTCTTCATGGTTCTCACATGTATTGCTGCTGTTATTGTCATATTTATCAGTTTTCGAGCAGCGAAACTTCATCGTGTGGTACATCACTTTTCTGTTTATGAATTGTATTCCATTCCGTTCAGGTCCGACTTCGAATTATTTCTACACTCTTGTTAGGTCTGGTATACGTTCCTTGCCGTTTGCTCGTTCTCTGCCATCAGTACTATGGTCCTTCGTATTACGGTGGGCACTCAGTACTCAACTCTTGGTTTTGATGAGTGCTTTCAGTAGAGACAACATCTTTGATCATTGGGAGCATGATGAAAGAGATGTTCCTAGGGTACATGACTTCGATGTGAGTATTTATCTTTTAGCATAGTTTTCCAATTTATTATTTGAATTTGAATTTATTCAGTATCTCGATAGTTGCTATCGACAGATGGGTGGCGACAAAAGCTTGGGCGTGGTGAGTACATTTGTATGATGCACCTAGATAATGATGAAATATATTTCGGTTTAGCGAAAACAATTCATGGAATGTATGTTTGGTATTTGACACTCACATGGTATAACTAGCACCTTATTGAAAAACATCGGGAATTTTTTTTTGTGAGAAATGGCACGTACAAATTTGCGCTATAACTCTAGTTTGATATCTCGCAATGCAATAATTTAGGTACGAAAGCGGTGCGAATTCGACACTAATCTTCTTCCTGATGCAAGAAGTTTTACTTTACCTAATATCGACGACCATCGCGTATCTTCTCGTTTATGGTATTTCCATTGTCAATTGGCCTAGAAAATGGTTTCGAACAAGATTACATCACGAGCATGGAAGCGACGTACTGCTTTGGTGTTATTCTCGTCATTGGATCTATGGTATATTTATATTTTGCATTCCACCTAACACGTTATCCAAGCTCATGTTCACTGTCAACCGGCGCAATCTACGAGAGATGACTGAGATGAAAAGAGGAGCCGTAGTCAATCGTTACTCCGTCGCGCACACTTATCAGATCAAGGAAAACCTCTCCGTGCTATCGGTAACTTTTAATTTTCGAAATCCGTTAACGAATCTTTTCCAGTCCTACAGTAAAATATCTCGTCCACTGATTGTTGCGTGCATTCCGCCTTTTGGATTTTACTTGATCTACTACCTCATTCCTCCACGGACGGGATTGGACGGATTTCGTTTCTTTTGTGCAGCATCCTACGATTTGTGGATGGCAATGTGCTTTGTTTATTCATCTATTTCCGGAAACTTAAAATATTTCAGCCTGGCCGTAGTAGTGATCTGCTGCATAGCCTATTACTTTCCAAGATTGAGAAGATCAATAAAATTTCGAACAGTAAAGCAAGTTTCCGTTACCTCGATAGCAAGTATCGAGAGAAAGTATGATTTCTAAATGTACCAAGCACGTATTTTGTTTTTTTTCTAGAAACACCCAAGAAGCGGCCGACATTTATTTCACAATGCTGACCAATGATTTGAAAAGAAAATGAAGTGATGTGATATTGAATCCCCTTCGTGAAATTTTCTGTAATTTGATAAAAGATCGAAATGGCAAAGCGCTTGATGTCGGAACCGGAATGTGTGAAGAAATTGGAGGAAGCCGTAGAAACTATGCCAAACTGTACCCTGTAAGGTAGCAATTTCATGGCCCTAGCAGGTGTAGCTAGTGGAAATTGAAAAAAAGTTGCGAGTTGACAAGGCGCACTCAAATTTCGCCCTGTCCCTCGATGTTTCTCGTCGATTACAACATCACTCAGAATATCACTCGTCAATATGTGCCCATGTTCGAATTAATCTACGGCCTCGAGGTAAATAAGTTTTTCGAAAGTAATCTGTTCTTTTTCCAGCTCTTCTTTATTTTTCTTACGATTATATTCGTCTCGATTGTGATAGTCCTATCGTGCAAAGCGAAGAAACTTCACTTATTGGTAAGACGACAAGAAAAAACAATGCGAGACATGTCTTAATCTTAGGTGCGTCTCCGAATTATCTTTCCGGTACTTGTATTCCTATTGTACATCCCAACGCGGGTTGTTGTCATGCATCATCAGTACTTTGGTCCGTCTGAATATGGTAAAATTGAGCATTGAACAATCCCTGAAGTGATCGTTTTCAGTCGAAACTATTCCCTTGATGGTTGCCAGTTTGATGAAGGAGTACTTTCTTTGTATACATGGCTTCCTTGTGCGTTAAAAAAATGCAGCCAATAGATGACAATTATATTTGCAGAATATCTGTTGTCGCTGTGGACAGATTGGTGGCAACGAAAGCGTGGGCGTGGTATGTCTTTTGAAAACATATCTTCATAAAATTTCTATATTTCTGCATGAACCACATGCAAGTTAGGCGTAATTCCTGAAACACTCAGAGCACAATCCGGCGAATTTTCCATATTTCGCCACATTATGAAAAAAATATTTCAAGGTACGAGTCTGGCGCTAATTCCACACTCATATTCTTTGCTCTTCAAGAAATGTTGGTATTTACAAGTGCCTCTGCAACCGCATACCTACACGTATTCGGTCTGTGTTTGTTATTTTTCTCATCTCTAGAAATCACGAATCCATTCAGACTACCTCACGAGCGTGCACGCACTTTATTGTTACGGAACCTTCGTCTGCATTGGAGTAGGCGTAAGAAATTCTTCACTTTTCCTGTAATAGAGACGTTCAAGCTCTGCATCTTTGTGTATACTCGTAACATGAGAGAGTTGCGCGAACTCAAGAAAGGGGCAGAGATCAATCGGTATTCCGTCTGCAAAATCTATCAAATCAAAGAGAACATCTCTGTGCTAACGGTAATTTTGAACGTCTTCGTTGGCAAAAGATAAAAAAGTACTTCAAGTCCTACTACGAAATGGCTCGTCGACTCACCGTTGCAATCGTTCCTCTATACACATTCTATCTCATCTTCTACCTTGTTCCTTCTGGTATCGGATACGATGGACTGCGCTACTTTTGCGCCTCGTGTTACGATCTTTGGTTAGCCATGTGAGTTCTTTTTCGGTAGATAAAACTTGTGAACTCTCACAAATATGATCGACTGGTGATAGAGGAATTCCCTCGGGAATTACAAAAGTACCGACTATTGTAGGTCGAGCGTATTCGTCCTCTACTGCGTGCCCTACTTCTTCCCTCATGTGAAAAACGTGTACAAGAGAAACAGGGTTCACGCAGAGGCTACGGCTTCCATTGCGAGCATTGTGAAGTTTGAACACTTTGGTAATTTAAAATCCAAAAAAGATCTTCAGAAACACGGCCGAGACCACGGACGCTTACTTCAGCATGCTCACAAATGATTGGAAATAGCCATTTGTTAATTGTGAATTGACAATTGTAGGATAAGAAAGTGTGGATTATGTGAATTCTTGGTTGTTGAAATGCGATCGATCACTCCAATCGCATCGACACTGTCGTCATCTGCGAGTGCCAGACGGTCGTCGCCGCCATCGACGACGATTTCTGACGACGGCAGAAGAGCGAGAGGAGACCGTCCCTTAAAATTTATTTACTCGTTACAATTAATTTCGATAATCACCTGTAGTCCTTGATCAGCAGGATGACCACGATCGCGTCCCAGGCCTGCGCATTTTTCGTTATTTCGAGAATGGAATGAATAATTGACCGGGAAGAACGACGTAATCGTCATGCAGAGATCCGCCATATGGATGACATCGGGAATTCCCAAAAAGGGAAAGACGATCACGCACCCGAAGGGAGTATAGACGAGGAAGACGGGGACTGAGGCCTGAATCACCTGCTGAAACAATACAAATAAAATGCAAAACCTGAGCCAGAAGCGCGCGAAGGATCTTGATTTGCAGTGCGCGAAAGTTCGAGGTGAACGTTTTGGCTTTTCGTATTTGAGCGATAGTTTGAGTAGCGAGAAAGATTGCAATAGAGAATTGCATGCCCATGACGATTACTGCGCCCAATAGAACCAGAGAGGCGCGCACGTTGACTTGACCGTCCTTCTAAAAATAATTTGTGTTTAAATTCCACAATTCCTGTAAAGGTCACCCAATGATGCATGACTTTGAACCCGGAAACGGTCGAATTATAGTCTGCGAAAAAATGTTGCTCTACGAAGTGATCATCGTCATTGTCAGCTTGCAGAGCCAAAAATGTCCTAAAAAATACATTATTTTACGAAAATAGACAATTTGATCACCATGCCGCTCCTTGCGCAATCGGATACATTGCCAGGAGGAACGCGAAGGATGGTCTAATGAACAGAGTCAGATTAACTGGTCTGAATAATTTATGTTATTCGAATTTCCTGGTCCCATTCACTTTTTGACTGCCCAGTATCGATGCAGGAAATTGACATTCGTTAGGGCGAATGGAACGGTGAACGCCGAAACGTATACGCATCCGGGCCACTAAAAAGAGAGTTTAACTGTTGTGAGAATCCTTGTTTACCGAGAGTTCCGGGAAACTTTCCGAATACATAGTGAACAGGGAATCAAAGTTGTAGATTTTCTGAAGTTTCCAAAATTCAAGGATCATAAAGTATGGCATACTGGATGAACAATAGCATGAAGAACTGTCAAAAACAGATCGTAGCAAGCGAAAATAATTAGGAGATATTTGTAAGATCCGAGGTTTTTCTTGCTGAATCGCACGCAGAGATAGATAAGAATAACGTTAGAGGTAATACCAATCGCTGAAAAGTCAAGGTTATGATGATGAAATATTAAAATTAATACCAATATTGGTGGACTCAATTACGTGAGAGATAGTCATTCCGAAGCAAATACCACAAATGGGAGCGCCTTGTTGATCATCGCTTTCGATCATTTGGGCGCCCATTGGGATTTCGCTAACTAGCCCTTACCATAATCCCAGCACGCTGTTTAATCGTTCATCGTGTGATTGTTAGTGCATCTTCATCAAGTTTTCACGTCATAAACCAGACATCCAATAATCGCTAGCTGCACTTAAAAGGAACTGTCTTTTTATGGTCCGTTATACAGAAATGGAATTCGTCCTCGATGTGCGACTGTCAAATTATTTTGATGACTGCACTCTGTATGTAAAGGAGAATATTATCAAATCACAGTCTATCGCGAAGATTAATAGCTTCCTTGTTCTGTTCAGTTGGGTATTTCTCGAATACAAGGAACCTTTCTTTCCCAGTTTTCAACAAATATCCGCACTAGATAGCTCTAGTCTAGCCGACTACTATCGCCATCCCAGGAATTATTTTTCTCCTCCCCCCCTCTCTCTCTCTCTCTCTCTCTCTCTCTCTCTCTCTCTCTCTCTCTCTCTCTCTCTCTCTCTCGCTCTTTCGTCCTTTTGCCTCGCGTGTTGTTATCGTGTAGCAAAATGCGTGCGAGACCGAGAGACAAGACGAGAATGCGAGTGGCCAGTCGAGAAAGGCCCCATTTACTTATCACTTGCCAACATCATTCTGAATCAGTCCACTCCTCTAACGATCGGCCGCTTCTGCAGTATTCTAGTCCGAACTTTTGCATCTTCGCGTCTTGTGATCCGCTCTGACTATAGTCACCTGAGCGTGAGAGATTGCGAGGCGAAAAAGAGTGCGAAACACTTTGCGCACAGAGAAAACAACCACTTTTCCACCCGTTTCCCATCGAATCGTTCACTTTCCATTGTTTCCAGCCATAACTTTCGCTTTTCTGATGCACTGCTAAACGAAAGAGAGCGAGAGTAGGTCAACAGGAAAAGAGAGCGAGCACTCTGATTGTCTTGTCACTTTTCCATTCGTGCAGTCAGTTTCCCGTTCCAGTTCGTTGTTCTTGTCAGAGTTCCAGTGTTTCTTAGTAGCAATGAGTGTATCGCGACCGCGGGAGCAATATTCTCTAGAAGAGAAGTTCCAAGCATGTGTGGACATCATCCAGACTATGCCGAAAACAGGTGAGTATTTTCTCCTCGTTTTCTCCTCGAAACTGATTTTCCTCATGAAATTCGTTTCAGGTCCGGTGCCCACAACCTACGTCGAGATGCTCACAATGTACTCATTGTACAAGCAGGTAATCTCATTTAGACCACTTTGAACCAAATGAGTTTCAGGCAACCCTGGGCCCGTGTAACACCAGCCAGCCGGGTTTCTGGCGAGTCGAGGAGCGATACAAGTGGTTAGTTCACTCATTTCGCATTCATAACTATCGCAACTGAGAATTCAGGGATTCGTGGCACAAATTGGGCGAGATGGATCCTGTTGAGGTAAGTTTTTATGAATATCGTGGTCATAAAATACAACAAAAATGAAATACTTTCAGGCTATGGAAATCTACGTCGCAGGTGTGCTGGAGAAGATTGATTACTGTGCGGAGCAGTAAGTTTCTTTGGCAAATTCACCTTTTTACTACCTACAGAACCCCGTAATTCAGTTGCAACTGGGACGAGATGCTGACCAAGTACAAGAAGGAATACGATGAATTCGCGCCTAAACTCAGGTAATCCATTCGCCAGTATTCGAAAAAAGGGTTAATTTCAGAATGCAATTCCGGATCATTGACCGAGAGCTTGTTGCCGAGGACGGGTCGTACATTGTGAGTACCATTAAACAATATGAGGCTGGTTGCGTAAGAATCAGTAAATGGCTGGCACAGTGATTTTTGAAGAATTCGTGAAAACGTGGGAAAAGAGGTTCTCGAGGGTGGTGATCATCACTGTCAACTTCATTTTGCACCAACTCGATCGGTGGAGCCATGCTGCATCCATGCTTCTTGGCACCATTTTTCTGCCTTTCGGTTCTGCGTCGGTGAAATGTAACGAAAATATCAGAGCATATGTAATCGACCATGGCGAGTCGATCCATGTCATTCCCGTTCCATGCAAATACAGCGTTCGCTTTATACAAAATTGTTTTCGAATATGAGGAGGCAGTGGAAGCCGAATTTTATATGGCCGGATGCGCAATATCGAGACGATCATTTTTCTTATATTATGTGTGGGGTTAAAAATGGACGTATTTTTGCAATCTTCATTTAAATCGACCAATTTTCCCTCTTTTCCCTCATTTCCTCCCTTCCGCACCGCCCTCATCGCGCGGTTTGAGAGAGGAATGAAAGGTTTTCCCTTTCACGAATTCTTCAAAAATCGCTGTGCCAGCCAACACAGCCACTTGCTCGATTCTTAGGCAACCGGCCTCATATGAGGCCGTCTGCGTAAGAATCGAGCAAGGGCTGGCACAGCTAGGAAAAGTCGATTCTCTGAAACTTTGAGAACTGACGTTTTTGAGGGTGCTCGAAACGATAGGCATCTTCATTTTACTCATAAAAATTTCGTTGGCGTCTGACGACGTCGCGTCGAAATCACATTTTCCGTTGTTTCTTGTTATCAGAAAGTGCTAATTTTTTGCTTGACATAGGCTAGCGACCAAATTCGATGGGGATCACGATGAGCTTGATTAATTCATGAAATTTTCAAACATGAATTAAATTTAAATTGGATAATTTCGGAGAATGAAAAGAAATAGACGAAATTAGCATTAGTCGATGCGGAATGAGATGGCGATTCAAAATATATTTTTTGTGGAATTTTACCACATGCCCATCTCCCGTAACATAATTAAAACCATGTCGAAAAGCGACGTAACGAGGGGCAACGACGGTTTGATCTACCCTCGAGTCTCTTCGCATTGATCCGGTCTCATCCCACTCTCCTCCTTTCCCACACTCTCTCGTATCCCAAGGATCGATACGAAGAGACTCGAGGGTAGATCAAACCGTCGTTGCCCCTAATTTCGTCGCTTTTCGACGTGGTTTTAATTATGTCACGGGAGATGGGCATGTGGTAAAATTCCACAAAAAATATATTTATAATCGCCATTTCATTCCGCATCGACTAATGCTAATTTCGTCCATTTCTTTTCATTCTCCGATTTTATCCAATTTAAATTTAATTCATTTTTGAAAATTTCATGAATTAAGCAAGATCATCGTGATCGCCATCGAATTTGGTCGCTAGCCTATGTCAAGCAAAAAATTAGCATTTTCTGATAACAAGAAACAACGGAAAATGTGATTTCGACGCGACGTCGTCAGACGCCATCGAAATTTTTCTGAGCAAAATGAAGATGCCTATCGTTTCGAGCACCCTCAAAAACGTCAGTTCTCAAAGTTTCAGAGAATCGACTTTTCCTAGCTGTGCCAGCGGTCACTGAATTTGCTCGATTCTTACGCATACGGCCTCATATGTACTGAATATCTCCTGAACAGTTCCTGATCGGTGTGATTATGGACGTTGCAGCCTCGTCCGCGTGCGGTAGTAGAGCCTCTTGCCGAGGGCGAATATTCTCTGGAAGAGAAGTTTCGCGCTTGCGTCACCATCATCCAGAGCTTGCCCAAGAGCGGTGAGTGCTACCGCTAGTTTGAAATGAACTATTACTGTCAAATTCAGGTCCCGTTCAAACGAGCTACGCTGAGCAGCTCACAATGTACGCGCTCTTCAAACAGGCTAGTTTATATGGAAGAAAATTAAACAATGGTCAAATTTCAGGCGACGGAGGGTCCCTGCACCGGCAGCCAACCCTTCTGGAACATTGTTGAACGATTCAAGTGGTTCGTTGCATTATTCTCTTTCTATATTTCTTTGCAATTAGATCATAATTTCTAGGGACGCTTGGAACCGAATGGGCGAGCTGGACAAGAGTGGGGTGAGTGAGTAATCTGTATTCTTTTTGGATGGATTATATTTAGGCAATGGAACTGTACGTGGAAGGAGTGCTGGAGAAGGTCGACTACTACGCTGAAAAGTTTGTTTTTGAATTTTCGAAAATGTCAAGGTAACCTAAAAATCCGAATGCTTATTTGTTGCAGCTGGGATTGGGACGAGATGATGACTGCGCACGCGAAAGACTACGATAAATTGCAGCCGATTTTGAGGTGGGTCTTGAGTAACCGATATTTCGGAATCGAAGAGAATGTTATTAGAGAGAAGTTCCGCATCATCGACCGCGAACTCATCAAAGAGGATGGCACGCAAATAGTGAGTTTGCTCTTGATTCAAATCAAAATGTTGTTTCTCAGCGCAATGTTCCAACGAAACGTCGAACCACCGGTGTCCTCTCCTTCAACCCGAATCGAGCAAAGACGAGAGGAGAGCTATTGGTTGATATTCCTCGAGGTAATGTACGCATCAGGGACTCTTTGCTTCAACGAATTTTCCGCTTTTAATCATATCATTCAAATTGTTTTCTTCACACATCTCAGTGCAGCATAAAACTATTCCTTTTTCACTTCGTATCCAATCAAAAGTCAAAGATACGCATTAAAAAGATTACAGCAAAGAGGAAAATAAGAAATATTTTCCAGAAGACCCACTCCACCTCACTCAACTCACCCCCGATGATCCCTGCTCTGATGCCGAGTACTGCGATGCGCGTGACGATCGTAGTCTGTCGAGGTGAGCACTTGCTTATTCGCGTTCCAGGACCTGAGTTAAAATAGTAAGGTGCCTTGCAGATCGTCCTCCTTCTCACTGGAGGACCCCGAGCAGTCTCCAGCTAGGGTCAAATCACTCAAAGCGTACTGTGCGAGAATGGACGTAGAGCTGCGGTAGGTATTATGAAATCGAAATTAGTGAAAAGATAATTCAGCGCGATAAACGCCTGTCTTAACACGCTCAGCACCGCCTGTGATTCGCGCCACCACTCGATCATCAAACTGATCAAGAGCTCGGTGAGCAATGTTCACCCTTTCACTAAATATCTGCTGCACTATCAATTTTCTAGTCCCCTGCGATCGAAAACGCCATATCGAAAACAATCTTTCCTTGCCTCAGGCGACCTACTTCGCGGTGCCCTCTCGTCTCTCGTGGCGTGCTCTCTTCTTCTTCCTCGTATGGCCCTTCATCGCGCACTGGGCGATCAGGAGATACGGAGGGCACGCGGCATTCATTCAGCGAGTAGTTTAGTGATTCGACATGATTCGACAACCTTGTATCTTCAATGAGTAGCTCAGTGTACTAAAATATTTGACAATGTCATGTAACTATTGAGAAAATAAAGTAAGAATTATAGTTGTTTTTTATGGAGATTGCAGAGAAAACGATTTTCGTACAAGAAGTTGTCCGCGTTTCAAATTGCGGGGTAGTCCAGGAACTAAAATTGACATCTCTCTTCTTCAAATTTCGAAGATCTCTCTGCAACCAGAGTTCAGTAGCATTCAATTGTAAAGTATACACTGAATATAAAAATCTGCGCATCCTCATTATGAATTTATTCATTCGCAAGTACCTTCGCAGTGAGAATAATGAGAACGTTGTTCAAGGCAAAGTATATAATTTTTGATATAACAATACTCGATCATACGCTCGTCTCGATTTTCGAAAGAGTCCGAACAACGTCTCTAATGGTAACCATTACCAAATGTCATTACCCAATGTTAGGCCAATGACTCACATCGATATTCCTCGATCCTCGCCAACCACTACTTTTTGGGGGTTGTTAGGAAAGGTTGCAATTTAGCAACTCTGTTTTACTTCCGTTGGTCAGCATCAGTTTCGGCAAAATGTTCGAGACCATGTACCCCGATTTCGACATTTGCTCGGTTCTGGCTATCATCGAGTTTGTGATCAACTGTTTCGCGCAAGCAGTGATGATTGTTGCCGTGCACGCTATTGCCTCAGATAGATTTCTGCACGGGAACTTCAAGTGAGTCATTTCGCAATTTCAATACCTTGGCCACAATTTAAGGTTTGTAATGTGCATGACCCTTTCACGAACGTTGCTCAATGGCGTTAGGCGAACTTTTGGCAACTATCTCACTATTTTTTGGACGACTGGCCTTTCTCCGCGCTTTCTGGTTTGTGTCCAAATTCTTCTCGATGAGCAACAACGCTTGCAGTGCTTTTACAAGCATGTGAGCATGTTCACCAGCACATTGCTTTCTATAAGTATGCCGTTTGTGGCAATTGACCGTCTTCTCTACACTTACAACATCGGAAATTATGAGACAAGGAAGGCGTCCGCCTGCTTGTCTGTTGCGCGACTATTGTGGTTGGTCTCTTCAAATGTTTAGGGATATTACGGCTCTGTACCAGATAATATTGTCTATTGGAATCTCGGTCTTTGACAAGTCGATGATTCCACTTTCCTTCAAATTCATCTCGCCTGTAGTCACTTTACTTGTAAGATTTACCAACTTTCCATTGATCACAAAGCATCTTGTAGTTGATGGTCATGTGTACCGTGCAAATCAGAAGCGACGTCACTCACAAACATGTTCATCTCTCGATGAAAAGGCGCTTGCTAGGAGAAATATGAATGTGCGCAACTAATACAAAACTGAAAATTATTGACTTTTTCAGTCCGTGGTGCTATTTCTACTACCGATGGCATGCGCTTCTTCTTTTTCTATCATTACCGGTATTCAACATCTAGATTTGCTAAAACTAATTTATAATATGAACAGGCGTCTTGATGCTGCGAAAATATGTCGTGTTCTCTGAAGAATTTGGGTACCGAGATACGACCTACAACGCCGTTATGGGTCTTGTAAGCTTCACAATCTCGCATTGCCATAATAAAAGCAACGTTGTGCAGGTAGTGGCACTGGACAATTTGCTAACACCATCCATAGCGTATGCTTGCCACCGATTTCTACAGGTAGAGTTTTCTGGCTCATCGGGATAAGAGACACTGAATAATTCAGAATCGAATCGATCGCCGCGTTCAATGCGAACTCCGCGCCTTCTCGTCCAAAAAATCAAACGAGCACTTCAATCAATTGAAGAAGTCTTGGAGGATGCCTTGATATCTAATAAAGGCTATTAGGAAAGGATCACGGGCATTACTTTTACCTCGATTGTAGTGTATGCAATTCCAGTTGTTCTCTTTTATTTGTTTCTATTAGACATAAAATAGTGTAGTGTCAAGCAAAATATTGATCAAAAAAGAGAAAATAGCTTTTTCTCTGAATTCGCACCCTCCAATTTCACCGATTCTCATCTAAATTACCATGTTGGGGGCAACATCGATGTAATTGGCGATCTCTGAATCGCCTATGTGCGTCAGTCACAGTTTCAAATGTGGGAGCATATGTCCGCCGGCTTTGACATTTGTTCCGTGTTGGCAATTGTCGAATTTGTCACGAATTGTCTCGCGCAAGCTGCGTTGATTGTTGCCGTGCGTTCGTTGGCCGCCGATCGATATCTCCATGGCAACTTCAAGTGAGTTTGAGTCGTTATCGTCGTTTCGAAAAGCGAACTTTTGCTAGATTCGTACTGTGCATGGCGTTATCACGCACGTTTTTGAACGCAGTCCGACGCAGTGTCGCAAATTATCTGACTATTTTCTACACTGACGATCTGTCGCCCGAGTTCCTGGTTTGCTTCTTTCTTCGTCTTCAACTGAGTCTCAGCTTCAGGCTCTCTACCGACATGCGAGCATCTTCACTCACATGCTACTCGCGATCAGCATGATTTTCGTCGCCATTGAGCGCCTTGTGTACACCTACAATGTCGCCGAATATGAGACCAGGAAAGCGTCAGCCGTTTCCCTCACGTGGTGCGCTCTGACTGTGGCGAGTCTCCCCTTTCTTCCATTATTTTCCAAGAGGGAATTTTTCAGATCCTAGCCTCGATGGGAATAGCAATCTTCGACCGGTCGGCCATTCCGATCGCCTTCAAATTCGCCTCGCCTGTATTCACGTTACTGGTAATCTATTGTGTTCTGCCAATTATCAGACAGTGGTATCGATATTTTTTTCAGCTGATGGCATTATTGTATCGTAAGAATCAGCAGCGACGTCGTATCCAGAATTCTTCGTCGCTCGACGAGAAAGCGAACGCCAGAAGGAACATGAACGTAAGAATCTGCAATTGAAATTAATAATTACAGAATTAATTTAGTCCGTTGTGCTATTTCTACCTCCGATGATCTGTACTGCAACATTCTCAGTTATTCATGGTAGATACTTACATTCTTTTAAATGTTGCTTATGAATTGACAATCTCGCAGGAATAATGGAACTGGGAAAGTTAGTGGCTCATTCCAATGAATTTGAGTACCAGGAATCGGTGTTCAATGCGTTTATTGGGATTGTGAGTTCACTGGACAGCTAAATAAAAACAAAAACAAATTATGCAGTCGTTTTCCCTCGACGATCTTCTGACGCCATCCATCGCTTATGGTTACCATCGATGGCTCAAGGTTGGAACATCTATCAATGATCTCGACACGAGCCTTTGAAAAATTCAGATGCGGAGCACCCGACGTATCGATCTGAAGCTATGCACCGTAACTAAAGATCCCATTGACTACTTCAAGCAATTCGAAAAGTCCTGGAAAGTGAATGTTTCCAAATGACCAAACTATCGTAAATTCTCGAATGTCAATTGCATTTGAATGTTGCTTTCCTTCGTTGATGTTCTTTTTTTTGGCTGCTCATCGAGCAGCTCTTGCCTAGGTGCAACATTTCGAATTGTTAATGCCATGAGTTAGTTCATGCTCTCCCAAGTTTTTGCTATGAGAACCTTCTCTCGTAATCCAAACTCTCACCGCTTTCCTCACGGGTCGAGGATTTCCGTGATTGTTGAATCGTCGATTGGGAATTACTAGTATTTCAAGCATATCTTGTTTCACAATCTTGAACCGTATCCCACTATTGATATCTACTCGCAACGGCGACGAATATCCTTAACTAGCGAATCTCAACGCTGACTTCTAGGTGTGAGAATGAATTGATAGGCTCGAAATAAAGATCTGGAAAGATTTGATCTGGAAATGTAATGTCAAAAGTCTAAGATGTACGTGCGTTTCAGCTCCTGTACGTGAAGTTTGTACAATGGATTCGATAGGTCTCTCTCGTCTCTTCGAGTTTGAACCTTTGTATCCGTCTGCGCCTCAAACTCAGACATGAGTGCGAATTCAAAGAAGGTTTGACTGTCTCTTCCATTGTCCTCGTGTCCTCTTACGCAGGCTCGCAGTCGTATCTTTTCCTCGAGAGTCCTTGTCAATACTTGTGCTAGAATGTCTACTCAACTTTGGCAAACGATAAAAGAACATGTAGACAGGGTGCTTGGATATTTGGATATTGGATCTGTCATGAGTTGTTTCATGCATTTTCCCATCTCATTTTTTTGCCGTGGAAACCTTTGCTCGTGTTCCAAATTGTACACATAACGTTATCCTCCCGGGTCGAAGTTTCCAGAGATGGCTGAATCATGGATCGGTGGCTACATGTATTTCATGAATATTTCGTTTCCCTTTGATCCGCTCGAACCGTATTCCACTATTGGAACTCTCGTTGTCGGCATTCCTACTTTCATCATTGCAACTTACGTCTACATTATCGTTCTTCGGTGAGTGATTCTCACGGCAAGTGTAAAAAAAGACAATTTTGGAAGCGCCAGCTTCCGAGGAGCGGCTTACTTTCACATCTTCATCGGCCAGGGCATCATTGTGAGCATTTTTATATTTTTGTCGATTACAATTTAGAATTTCTTCAGGACCTCCTTGCCTTCCTCACCAATCTACTGCGGTACCGGCTAGCGATGTTCGAAACATTCGCAAGCTTCTATGCTTCCTTATCAGATAGCGCCTGGGCAACGGCGGTTTGATCTTTGATCTTTCGATTAATTGATGATGCTCTAAGCTCTGCACAACTGCCATCTCCATGCCTCGGGCGCAATTGGTAGCTCAGTGCCTTCTTTCGACAAATCGACTCTTTGCGATCATGAAGCCGAT
>LS578290.1:25084-42433 GCA_900490775.1 Pristionchus maxplancki
GGGGGGGGGGGGCGACTGATATGGAAGACGTTAAGCAATTTAGAAGAAAGTGAAGAGAGGAAGACTGTGGGAAAGAATGAGTACTTTCCGACCCATGTATTCAATGGACGAAGCATGGATAGATGGAATACGTGGAAATGTCCCTGGAAGAGAAAAAGAGATGAGTGAGGACAGACTGTGATAAGGAATAAAGGAGATGAGAAGAGGAGTGATCTGATAATCAGTGATACTTTCTGAATGACGAAGAAAAGGCCGAGATCTATGAAGGAAATGACCGAGATCTGATTGAAGAATGTAGATGAACTAAGAATTGAGAAGTGATGAGGGAATAGAAAGGAGTAGAAGGAATGATTGAACTGTGATCGAGAGACCAACTATTGAATTCCCCTTTTGTACACAACGGGAGAGATTCTCCCTCGTAGGGAATAGAAATAGAGAAAGTTCGACCAGATGAGAGATTTACTCCATTGACTTCATCCTCTTCCCTTATCCGTCCATCAATCGATAATCCGTCCTTCTAGTCTCTAATGTATTCCGTCGTCTCATATCTTCTCATCTCAAGAGTTCTTCTCATCTTAATCCATCTTCCTTCCTTCTGTCCTTTCAAGGTCCTCACTCTTCACTCAACAGACTAAGTGGCATCTCTCCCCTATTCTCTTTCTTCCCTTCCTCCTCCTCTTCTCTTTTTGGGAGTGGACAAGTTATCACAATCATTCCATGTTTTCTCCTATCATTGTCCCTATTCAACCGTCATGGGAATGTTCTTCCCCCTCAGTCGATATTCCTTCTCTTTCTTCCTTCTAAGAGGTAGACAATCCATCCAGTTCTCTCGACCAGAAATCAGATCTTCTCTCTCTTTCTTCTTCATTCTTTTCATTCTTCTGGTCATCGATACCGATCAGAGTACATTCGAGATGTCTCAGTGTAGAAAATGGAGTGCATCCATCGATGGATCGCTTATTATTCCTCCCTCTCTTCCCCCTCCCGCTCTCCCTTCTCTACTCAGACCAATCTCTGTTTGTATCCACTGAGCGATCGTTGTAGACGTTGAACGGGAGAGGGGGGGGGGAGGGAGCCACCGTTCCCTCGTCAGTCCATCCTTGGTGATTCTTCTCTCGTTTCATTCCTCGAGAGTGACTCAAGAGTGCCCTCTTTCACTCTGAATCCACAAGATGAACAACATTCCCTCTTCCTTCTTTCCTTCACTTGCAAGATGTTTCATCTGTAATCCCTTCACCACGTGACTTCTATTCATTCTCCTTCAGATTATCGTTTCCCTTTTCTTTTCTCGATCATTGACCATTTCATCTCATCTCAAAAACCCTACATCCTTCTCATTTTTTTCGTAATTCGAATTACCATTCGATATTTCAAATCAACCCTCACAATCAACCCATGTCAGTCTTATGAATCTTTCAATGATTTGTGATGCTGAACAAGTGGTACGAAGTGATCATCCATCTCAATATCTCGCATCTAATAACGTCAACTCTTCATTTGTTTTCCTTAATCAGTAGTGATTTCTTCCCTTGAGCCGAAAGTGAAATTTCAGCAGCAGCGATTGCGAATTGTGAAAAGACAAATAAGAGTGCATCTTTTCCCATCGATATCAAAGTGCAATTTGTGGAATAAAAAAGGTGTTCGATAGTCTTCCCATGGTGCTCAACTCTCCTTCCTTCCTATCCAGTTCTGCAATCTCCTCCCTCTCATCTTTTGCCTAATAAATAGCTTCCCAGCTGAGTCATTCCACCCCTTCTCTCTCCTCATTCATTGATTCCAAGTCTATTCAATCGATACTTCCACTTATCGTACACTGATCACATCCAAATTCCACTGTATTTGGATGGTAATAACAAGTTACTCATAAGTTCCAGTCTTATCTCAATGAGTCATCAGTTATTCTTAGTATCTCACCTTTATTCTGTCTTC
Organism: Pristionchus maxplancki; assembly: GCA_900490775.1. Lineage (NCBI taxonomy): Eukaryota > Metazoa > Nematoda > Chromadorea > Rhabditida > Neodiplogasteridae > Pristionchus > Pristionchus maxplancki. The sequence continues at coordinate 27,014 of LS578290.1, forward strand.
TCTAGAGAAGGAATTGAGATATTCCACCCTCACTTCTCTATTCATCCTCTCCTTCTTCTTCCCTTTCCTTCCTTTTCCTCAGTGCAGAACGGAAGATAGCCCTCCTCTCCTTTCTTCCTTCTGTCTTTACCTCTCTCTTCCATTCTCAGTCCCTTCCTTTCTCTCTTCCTTCTAACCAATCAGTCTGATTAGGAAGTCTGAGAGTACCTTTGAATGTCATCGCATTCCTTTCCTCACATCGTCAATTTATTCCATCTCAAGTGTTTCAAGATGTCCACTCTTCTTCTTCATCTCATCTTTTCTTTCCACTTCCTTTCCCTTTATTTTTATTATTTCTCTTTCTTGTCTAATCATAGATTGAGTATCCTAATAACTTTTCATCAAATCAACTCTCGATTGAGTGCTCTGTCTACTGTTTGCCATGTATCTCTCCATTGTATGGAGGGTGAAAGTTCCGTCTTCCATCTCCTCCTCCCTTCCCTTCCCCCCCCCCTTCCCTCCTTCCCTAACATCTTCCTCTCCACTCACTAATTCCCTTCCATTGCAATGGAGATACCCTATATCACTCGTTCAGTACTCTTCCCTTTCCGTTTTCTCTTCATCACTAATCTCGACCAATCACCCATTCATTTCTCGTATTGGTTGAGCATTCATTCAGAGTTCGAGTCATTCCTCACAATCTCTTCTCTCTTTAGATGGATGAAGTCTTTCCCACCTCATCGACTGCATCGACAGAAGTCATCGTTGATGATGAGTACAATATCCCGAGGAATGTAATCAATCCTCAATTGGTCAAAGAGTACGTTTCATATCAGACTAGAGAGTGTGTGAAATGGAGAGATCTCATCTATCTCAGTCCATAGGAATCCTTCTCAAACTTCGTGTCATCATGCCATCATAGTCTATAAATACAAGCTCAGTTTCATTGAGAGACGAGAAACCTTCCTAGTAATTCGTGTGACGTGTAGACTTCTTTTCGTAATTCTTCATTTAGGGAGGGTCTTCCACCTTCTTTCTCATATCTTCCAATTGGGTTAGAAGGGAAAATGGAAAAGAGACTGGGAAACGTCAAAAATGTAATAGACCGCTTTCTACTTATTATCCTTTTCGACAAAAACGACACTCCAATTTGAAGGGTTCGAGATGCGAATCGTGACTCCCAACGGGATTCGTCCATTATTTCAACCGTACCTCCCACTTCCTCACCTACTCATAGACCACTTCTTCTCCCCACAACGAAGGGAAAAGTTCCTCAGATTACTATCAGGTTCGTCTACTGTTACTCCTCTACGTATCCAATTAGTTATTCATATCTTCGTGAATATTTATAATGAGTACGTCTCGGTTCCCGGGAGAGATCAGGAGGGAGGAAGGGGCGGGGGAGGGGGCAGAACTGACCATTTCCCTTCAGTTTATCTCCTCCAACAGAAGAGACGAATGGGGAATTGGTTCAGAGGGAACTATTCCGTTCTCACAAACCAACAGAGAAAGGATGGAAGGGATCAACTCTCATTGCTGCTCTTATTGCCTTGGTTATTCTACTCGCACTTATTTTCGTGCTATTGTTATTCCAACACATCTAAGATCATTTCGACCTTTTAGTTTCACTACAATCCTAGTCATTCCTGCATAATGCAATAGTCTTCAACTACGTACCATAAATTAATTGATTCATAATCTCTTAGACGGATTCAATAGCCATTCCCAGAGAGTTCCATAATATTTCTTCCTAGAAGACCCTTTCACCCTTGTTTTCCTTAACTCATCATATTCCTTACATATCCCGCATTTCCTATTGTACATTTTAGACTTTATTTTTTGATTCGATATTTGATCTGCTCTACTCAGAAAACGCGTAATTCGCCAGTGTGAAATACACCAATTGAGATTAACCCGACCATACATGCAATGCCCGGCAAACTATTCACATGGCTACAGATTTATTTATAAATAATGATACAGTTACAAAACTAGGGAGTGCGGACGGGAGGATAAAAAAGACGGTAGTCTATTCATTAGTAATGTCAATCGGTGTATTGAATATATTTCAGTGCATCGATTATTCTTAGCCAGTGGGGAGGGAGATTCATAGCAACTAATGGAATCGTACCAGTTGGAAAAAAAAATGGAGAAAAAAATCACTAAGGGAATGCAGTCATGAGTCACACAAAGAGGGATCAGCAATTAGAAAGAAAGAGAAAAAATAATTAACAAAAAGGAGAATTGAGCGATGAAGGAGAGCGATCTAACTAGAACTAAATCCTCTCACTCTGATCTATTTCCTATCGTCGGAAAGAGCTGCCGGTCAATCCAACGTGCATTTTCCCGCTCACCTGAACAGTTTACACATTTAGGGAATGAAAGGAAAATACAACGATGTCATATAAGCGATGGAAGAGAGGGACAAACCTTCTCAGAGACGAGTTTATCGAGACAGTCATTCAGATGGACTGCACATGCAACATCGTTCCCCACGATCACTATTGAATTGATCTGAAATCATCAGCATCTCTTCTGATGCATAGGTAGATACCATTCTTACGATATAGTACATAATTATTTCAATAATCAATTCTCACTGATACCTTGGTGTAATTGTCTCCTCTCACAAATGCCATATACGTTGATCTGACGATGGAATCTCCAAACTTCTCGAGTGGATCTTCCATCAATTCAGCAGTGGAACAGAATAGTTGAGGAAGCATCTGAGAGGGAGAAGAGATGGGAATGGATTGAATCTCTATCTACTCACCAGTCGTCCAATCTCCTGATTTGAGAATGCAGCATTCAGTGCACTTTCATATCCAACTCTCAATTGACGACCGCGATCAGAATCAGAAATCATCACCCAAATTACATCTAAATTACTCATTCAACCATGTTTACAATATTCAAACATTCTACAGCATCAGTATTGTCACTCACAAGTGGGAGTTCCTTCTCTCTTGATGATTCCACTCGTCTTGAAGGGAGCTTTTGACCTCTCTGCCTTCAATTCCTTCTCTATTCCCAATTGAGCAACGAGAGTGCGCGAGTTGTCAGATACTGGAATGGAGCAAATCGCCCTCCCTCTCTTTCTTCCTACCCACCGGGAGTTCCATCATGGGCGATATCTATGACAACAGCATCGAAATCAGAAGGAAGAACCTTCTCCAATTCAAGTGGAACAGTCACTTTCGTTGAGAATTCGCCCGTCAGAGTGGTCATATCTGAGAACCAATATTTAATCCTCATCTGATACAGAGTTTATGCTTTTTTTTAAAATAAATAAAAAAAATGAAGTAGCATACCAGCATCGAAGAATCCCCCTCTAGCAGATTCATCCATTCTGGGAGTGTGATGCATTGATATATCTCCATAAGTGGAGATATCACTCATTCTTCGTCCCCCCACTCGAGATGAATCGAGAACTGCAATGGAATAGACCCTCGTCAACTCCATCTCATTCTTCCCTACCCCTCTTCTTATCCATTGTCTGTCTTCTCATGACTGTGACGAGAGCATCAGTAGTCTGGCTTCCATTCCGAGGTGTTCGCTGTGCTCGCGAACCTAAGAGGGGAAGGGTCACCATCCAGCTCTAGTCCATCCAATCACCTGAACTGAATCCTCTCTTGATGGCAGCACCAAACTTCTGGAGAGTGCTTGTGCTTCCAGATGGCGTCAACTTCTTACTCATCGTCCCTACATCTGGAGTGCCGGTCGTTGAGAAACAGATGGGAGCTGCAATGGAATGGAATGGAACAGACTCCCTCCAATCAACTCACATTCTTCTGCTCTCTTCTGTAATACTTGTCTAGTCGAATATGCGGCTGCCGATCGACTACTGAAACTATTCCATTCTCCCTTATGCCACTTTATTATAATTGGAAATATGACTTACCGATCGATCTTCGAAGAAGGGACAAAACTGGATTTGGGAGTAGCAGTATTCGTGCCATGGAAGGACGCCGAATGAGATGGATTCGAGGATGCTTGAGTATCCTGTAAACGATAGACTATCAAGAAGCACATCAATGAGAAGATAGATACATCGAGAGCGTTTTCAGTCTCTTCCTCCTCCTTTAGTTCTTCCATTTCTGGTTCAATCTTCCTCTGTCGCAATCGAAGAGACTTTCGACGCAACCATACAGAAGGCGAATCATTCACACCACCTGCACATCATTCAATCTTCGATATCCATTCAATCGATAACTGACCAGTTACGGTAGAATGGGCGCGTCTCACAGTACTCTCATGGGGAGTCGCAGGAGCAGGCATCGATCGAGAAGAGAGACGAAGCTCCGATTCACGATTTAGTAAATCTCAACATTGCAATTCAAAGATAACACTATTCATTGAATACTCACCTCCTCTCACGGGCGTATTCAGCGATCCAACGCTACCAATAGAATCGGCTTCGGAAGAACCTTCGCCCACCTTGACAAATATATATATTAATTATAATGACAAGATAGAAGGACTTACCGAGAAATCAAGATTGTTTGTCGATGCATTATTGATGAATGTTTTGAGCTGCGCGTTCTTCTTGTATTTCTGTGATTCGACTGAGATTGTGCTCTGAAAATGTAATATACGATCATACGATAAGTAAATATACCCACGTGTTCACTGGTGGATCTGAAAGAGTTCTCATCGGAAGTGGTGCGAGAGACGGCTTTGTGAAGAGACGATGTTGATGAAGCTCAAATCAAGATCACCTTCAAGTCTGCCTCCTTTTGGCAACTCACAGAGCTTCGAGCTGCTTTTCATCTTCGAGAATATATTTCCGATAAAGCTGAGGCGTTTCTTGCCTTGAGTACGCTCCTTGTCGGTCTCATGCTCCTGAGACTTCAGTTTCTACCCATAAATATGGGAGAAGATATGTAAGGTATCACTATTTGAATACAACCTATCAATCGCATGCTTGTGCGTGATTAATCACTAGATAACAGAACGTAGTGGTAACAAACCTGGTCGTACCAAGCCCGGTCCTTTTTCGGCTGAGTGTGGACAGAAAAATCTAGCTGAAAAATACAGGAGATTTCATTCATTCATTCATTCATTCATTTCCGTTATTATCATTTACAGTAAATTGCGAGGAGAAGTTCAAGAAACGGAGGATTTAGAAAAGGAAAATACACTCAGAAATAAATATATATTTACTGCTCACCGCATCGCACGATTTCCTCTTCATCATCCCGTTCTTGCTCATCTGATATGTGCTTCCTCTAGTAACAAATTTCTGAACAAATTTCTGAAGTAAGCCCATGAATGATGTGTACGAATTACAAAGAGAAAAATACGAAGGCCATAAAAAGGACCAAAAACAGGAAAATACACGATGAACTTGATTTAAAATTAGATCGCGCGCAAGAGAAAAACGCGCACACAACGTGGTAGGATACGCGTGTTTTCTAAGCTCCGCCCACTAAGCACCTTTGACTTTGGTCTCTGATTTTGTTCTTTTTTCTCCATATCTGTATTATTTTTCTTCGGTTTTTATCGTTGCTTTATTGCACCTATTCGAGACTGCTGCCGTGTGATCGAGAGAACTAATTTTACCCCGTTTTTTCCAGTATTCTGTGCAATTTCGTTTACTAATCATTCTTTTAGATGTCTTCCAAAGCTGGACCCCGTGCTGCGGGAACAGACGGTACTGATTACCTCCACCGTCAGCGTGTTGCAGCTCACTACCAAGAGAGGTGAGTAAATAAATAAATGCAACGAGAGGAGAAAAAATTATTTCAGTGCGAACAATAAATTCCTCCTCAAGTTCTTCTTTGCTGCTCATATCCTCATTCTTGCCTTTATGTGGGCTAAGGTATGCTTTCAGTTGTTTATTTATATCATGTCTTCGCTTAGGTCGGATCTGAGATTCTGAAGAAGGACTTTGACGTGGAGATTCAGTTCTTCAAGAAGCTTGATCTCCCTTCAGCTTATCCTTGGGAGTGAGTTGCACCAGTCAATCTAATTAACCGTGTACTTGATTCAGATACATGTACTGCTTTTCTTTCATTCCTATCATTTTCGGACTACTATCATTCTCCAGAAATAAGGTTTCTTAATTTAATCAACTTTTTTTTGTCAGCTTGCATTTGCGCACAGGTTCAAATGATCAACAAGTGCTACTACGGCCAATTTCTTCTTGGAATTCTTCCCGTTATGATTGGAATGGGCTCGCAGATCCCTGAAGTCTTCATGTACTTCAGTGACCCTGAAGGATCGAACACTCCTACTTTCAAGGTTAGCGATCCTCCTGATCTCGTGATATCTAATCTCTTTGTAGGGATTCTTCCCGATGGTGTTCATCTGGTATATCTTCTTCCTAATCGCCCTACAGATTCACATCTTCGTTATGTACTTCTGTAATCAACTGTCATCTGCGTGGACTCCCGTAAAGAAGAACGATTAGATCCATCATTGTGCCATGCATATCCGTAACCACTCCTTTCCGAACAAAATGGGGGAATTTATCCCTTGTCTCACTCAGAGATGTTGTTGTCTGGTTTGTCAGCTACCTTTGCCTAGGTGCTTTCAGTATGTCTCATTGTTAATATTTCTACCTTGATCTTGCATGCTAATATATAAAGTATTAAATTAAAAGTATCTATATGATGAATTATTAATTGTAACTCATCAAAAAAATTATCTACTTGGAATTAGGAAGGTGATCTAACCATCTTCGTAAGTTATTGTTTTATTACGTTCGTTTGGCAATTTATTTAGGTCTCAAAACTATAATTATTAAATAAATATTAATCAATTTAAATGTTATCCGTTAGAATTTCCCACGACGAAATACTTGGCGCGATGTCTCAAAATTACGGTGGTTTTTCTCAAAAATTTTGAGCTGTTTATTGATTTCCCCCAGTTGTGTGATTTTTTCCGATTTCTCAATATGTATCTATCTCTATTATAATAGTGTATCTTCATTCTAAATGTACCTTTCATCCTTGCAGACCTTGGGGAATCATGGCCAGCAAACTGCGACCAGTCGGCTGTGTCGCAGTCAAGAACCTTTTGGGAAAATCAGCCGGTCTCTCACAGCAGCAAGTCCGAACGGTCGTCCACAGAAGTCTTCTTCGTTTGCCCGAGAATTACCCCCAGCCATGGGATTACAAAGTACGTTATTAGTTACTTACTTTGATTCCTTTACGAACTCATACTTTTTCAGACCCAAGGGTTCAATGTCTCTGACATGTTCAAGGACAGAACACAGGATCGTTTCCACGCCAACTCGAAGCTCTTCGTTGTCGAAGGCAACATTGGGTCCGGAAAGGTTAGCCATAGCTGTCTACGCAATTTTTCTCTCGCTGAATTTTATTTGCCTCTATTGATTGTTTTCAATATATTTAGTCGACTCTGGCGAAAGAGTTGGCCGAGCAGCTCGGTATGCTACACATGCCCGAGTTCAAGATGGATGATATCCTCATCGACCGATATGGAAACGACATGAGAAAGTTCTACCATCTGGTTAGTTTTTTTTAACGATTGATTGAATTTCTGTTTTATTTCGATTGATTTCCTTTATTTATTTCATATATTCATTATCGAATACTTTTGAGTTCCCCGAGCGTTTCCGTATTCCCGACGTGGAGATGTTCTACAAGAACCCCATGTCCGATATGTCGGCTGTGATGCAGGAGAGAATCTTCAGCTGCAGATTCGATCAGTATCTCAATGCTCTCGCGCATATCATGAACACCGGTTGGTCGAGCCTTCTTTCTATTTCGAGTGTTCATTGTTTTCCTTGAATTTTACGGTTATTATGCAGAATGTAGTGTTTCTTTCTAGGTCAGGGAGTTGTTCTGGAGCGTTCTCCTTATTCCGACTTCGTCTTCACCAACGCGATGAGAGCGAAGAACTTCATCGGCCCCGAATGTCAGATTATTCACTTTCAATTCAATTTTCTGATTAGTACTCGCCCATCAACTCTCTTCCTTGAATTTCGGGTAATGTATACTTTTTCGTTCACATATTTGTTGCAGACTTCTCTCACTATTACTACCAGAGGAAGCGTGCCCTGCCTGAACTTAATTTCTGGCCCCATCTCGTCATCTACCTTGATGCCCCCACCAACACTTGTCTCCAGAACATCAAGAGGAGAGGAAATGTCAGTATTCACTTTTTTCAAAATTTCACTTGCATTTTTTTCTTAAAGGCCGTGAATGAAATCAGTTCTAAAATTGCAGAAGGGTGAGATCGCTTGTGTGGATGAAACGTATCTGAAGACGATGGAAGAGAGTTACAAGGATTCACTCAAAGTTTGTTTTTAGTTATTTTTTATATTTATCCTGACATCAAGGCAATGGGCCTTTTTAGTTATTATGTGTTTTATATTAGAAACTATACATATTACGATTTATGTTGTTCGGTAACATTCAATATACTTAATTCGGCACGGCGAATCTTGGGTATTATTCATTATCAGGAGTATTCTCGTCACTCGAAACTACTTGCTTATGACTGGACTAAACCTGGAGATGCAGATGTGATTGTAGAGGATATCGAGAGAATGGATCTCGATTTCTTTGAGTGGCACTCGGGAGAGGTAAAATACACTTTCAACCACTACTATACTAGTTAATAGTTTATCATCTCTACAATTTTATTAAAAACTGGTGGGTGATAAAATGTTGTTTACTATTCAAACTGTTGAGGTCTTCGAAGAGTGGAAGATGCTCATCGATGAGATCGGATGGGCTGAGGCGAGACACAAGTATGGTTTACAAATCTTCCCCTTTATACCCAATATTGTAATCCATTCCTGTCTTAAATAGACTCTTTATTTCCAATTTCAGAGTGACGAACAAGCACGATGCTCGTATCAATGCATTCGACGGAATCGACAAGTTTGAGGTATTGAATCTCTTCAAAACGTACAAGATATGAATGCAAATTGTAGGCAGGAGAACTGTACATCTCTCCCCGCGATGCCGGCCATTGGCTGCATGTTATGAGAACTCAGGTAAAGACTCTAATCTATCTCTTAAGAGGAATAGTGGTTTGATCCAGTAAGAGATTGCGACGGCTAGTTCATTCCCATTTGAGGTGCTGAAATCTCCGTATGGCTACGGCTACAATCGCAATCTGGGAGATGAACAGGCTGGATTGAGTGTGTGGAGGACGGGCCAGACACTGCCTGAGCCATGGTAAGCATCCTTCCATTGGCGATAGAGACAGAGGGGGAGATGGGCTGAAGATGGAGGGGGTGGTAGTTGCAAGTAGGGAGAGGAACGTGTTCGCGAGTCCAATCATAACAATAATGAGTGGAGTCATTCTTTCTATTCCTCCCTTTTACCTGAGAATCACCACTACAATTTGGGATATAATGTTAATGTTTGTGGATCTCCTCACCCTAATTGTAATTACATTAACGACGTGAGTTTTCTTGTATCTTCTATAAAATAAATAATTAATTTAATCAATAAAATAAATGAATTGTGTAACTTAGGTACGATTACTGGTACAAGGAGGCGTACTACGATCAGGCCGAAGCACAAGAGACGTCACTCGACTTCGATTCTGACTCTTACGATCCCGATTATGTCCATCACCACCATTGATCTACCCATTGATCGATGGAGGGAAGAATATCGATTGATTATGAGTGGTTGTCGAGTCGTTGATCTTTGTAGTTATGTCCATTATAGAACACCGAGAGTCGATAAAAATATTAAAAATCATAAATTGTGACGGAATGAGAATGTCTAATACGAGGTTTGAGGACCTACGAATGGTATCTGTACCGTTTAAAAAAATCTTTCTAAGGTGGTGCCTTTTACATTTTAAAAACTTTAAAAGCTTTGATCTCTGTTCTCTGCGCATCTCGTGGTTTGTCGTAGTTGTTTGTATCCCTCGCCCTCCCTCCCCCTTCACTACTATCGATTAGAGGAAGAGAAGAGAGAGAGACTACTAGAGGGGGGTGTCCCCCATAGGAAACGGATGAGAAGTGAGAGGAAAGAGAGAATGGAAAGTAGAAAGAGACGAGAAAAATAGGGAATGAGATAGTGAGGAGAGAGGAGAGAGTGCGAATGGGGAGGCGGAGTTGGATTGGAGCCATTGAAGAGAGGGAGGGAGGGACTCAGGTCTCCATTCCTTCATCCTTAGATTATTCTCTTTATCAGTCAACCACCAAGGGTTATCACTTGTTTTCATCTCTCTTATTGTAAGATCTCGTTCTCCCTCTTGGTATGTAGCAGTTTCGTCTCTTTCCCTAGTGTTCAATCAGATCACAATTCTATTTTTAGTCACCATCTCATATCTTCTCCTTTCTCCCCCTTCTCCTCAATTAGTTGCACCATCATTCACTCGAGTTCTTGCGTATCACATTTCACAGCGTTGTCGATCTATTCAAGTTATCTCACATTATCTCATGGTCTGTCTACTCCATCTGTCCCTTCTCTCCTTCTCCCCTTCGCTCTCCTTCATCCCTTCTTTTCTCAGAGTCTTCCTTCCGTGAATGCCCTTCTCTTCTCGATGGATCCATCGAAGCAACCACCCGGTCACTACTATCTAAAGCAACAGTATGATCAGGTAATACTATATCCTGTTACTGGAGTCGGGAACTGGAACAAGGGATACGTGGTTGTTCAGGATCTCATAATTCTTATATATTATATCTTGTGAAACGTGACGAATTGATCATAGGCTGAGAATTAATCAGACAAAACAGAATATTCAATCGAAAGAGTTTGATCGGGATGGATTCATCGACTGACCCGTTGATTCTTCCTTAGACAGATGGGATTAATTGCAGATGAACAGTCAGCAACAACAGGCAGTCGTGCAGCAAGCTGCTAGTTTGGTGGCTGAGCAGCAGAGACAGGCTGCAGTGGCCGCAGCTGTGCAGCAACAGGTAGGAAGGAGGGGGAGTGGAGAAGGGGGGATGGGGGGGGGGTCGGAGTGGCCCCTTGTCGTCATGTGATCTCACTCTCTTACCCTCTCTGGGAGATATTCCGCGTGGAAATGAGGATGAGGAAATAGAGCAGGAAACAGAAGGGAGGACGTTTGCATTTAAAAAAAAAAGATTTGTTGATGCGATATTCGTCCTAGGAATGGTGTAGTGCATCGTAGATTAAAAAGTTAGGTTTTCCCTACTCTCTTGCACTTGTTCATTGAAACGTTGATATCGAATGTATCTCATGGGAATGGTTGACAATTGCAGCACCTGCAGCAACAGCTGCAAGCTCTTCAGAAACAGCAGCAGGCACAGCAACAACAGCAGACTGCAGCCGCAGTTCTCCACAGTGAGGACTATTTGTGACTGTGCAATATGAAACCTCCCGAATCGGAAGAAGATCTCATCTATTCAGACGCGAGTTCTCAGCAGACGGCGACTCTGCAGCAGATGCAGCAGGCGGCAGTCGTGGCTGCAGCAGTGCAGCAGGCTGCAGCCAGTGTCTACGGAGGGACGCCCGTCGTGCAGCAGATGCAGCAGACGACCCCCTCTGCTGCCACTCTGGCTGCTGTTGCTGCACCCCAGCAGTTAGTGAGAATGCCCACTGTGGGAGGATTGCAGACGATGAATGCAGGCATCGACATCAATGGTGAGTGGAGGAGAGGGAGAGGGGGGGGGGAAGGGGTGAGGGGAGAGAAGGAGAGGAGATCATTGTAGCCTTGCAAGAATCAGCCAATCGAGAGTATGGAGCAGGCAACTATGCCACTGCTGAGAAGCACTGTCTCTACATCCATTCGGTCAGTGAATACCATTCGAGTATACTAACTAATCGTCGTTCCTTTCCAGTTGGACCCAAAGAATGTGGCAGCAATGCTTCTTCTCTCTTCGATTTACTTCCAATTGAAGAAACTGGATAAGTCCCTCCAGTTCTCATCACTGGCAATCAATGCCAATCCAATGTGTGCAGAGGCATATTCCAATCTCGGAAATGTATACAAGGTCAGCTTCATCAATGATCATCATTATGTGGAGGGGATCTGAGTAGTAATCGGTTCTCATGCTCTCCTCTTTGTCATCTCAGGAACGGGGAGAGCTGCACAATGCCCTCGAGAACTACAAACACGCCGTTCGTCTGAAGCACGACTTCATCGATGGGTACATCAACCTCGCGGCAGCTCTCGTTGCCATCGGAGAGTTGGAACCTGCCGTGAGCAGCTATCTGTCCGCACTCCAACACAATCCGGTAGGGAGGGGAGGGGAGGAGGAGGGGAGATGGATGGTGGGCCATTCAGGATCTGTACTGCGTCCGCTCCGATCTGGGCAATCTTCTGAAGGCGATGGGTCGATTGGAGGATGCGAAGGTATGATTGAAGAGAGGAGGAAAGGAGAGAGAGAGGGTGGAGGGGGGATGGCAGATTGCCAAAGGACAGCCCTAAAGATCCACGGATCGATACTCAGCCATTGTTGATCGGAATCTCGCAAGGGAAACTGAGAAACAGGCTTCATTTTCCTCTATTTATCATGTGTTCATGTCTGGTCGTTATCGATTGTCTCTTTTGCTAGCAGAGAAACTAGTGAAGGGCGACGGTTGTCATTAAATAATCATTCAATCTTTGTATTCAAATTGGATGACAACCAGAGTGTCTCTCATGGTTTCTCTAAATGCGGGAGAATCATGATATTCTCGTTTTCTTCGATGTTTTCATTTGATGGCCAAATCTTTTTTGACCACCTTTTCGACTACTCAGCCACAGATGAATTCATCTTTCATGCAGTCATTTTGAACATTCGCGCGCTCGTTCGAAATGGCTCCATCTATGGAATTGATTACTGTACTCGATTCATTCATTATGCATTGTTCACTTGTGCATATCAACGAGATCTCAAAGATGACGACGTTTCCTTCTGAATTCTCTCGTTGATGTGTTCCTTTGTATCGCGTCGATGATTCGTTGCATTTCTCTAAACATTAAATAAAAATATTTGATAAGAGTGCAACTCATTATCGAAATTATAGGAAAGCATACTGAACCCGCGTCATAAATTCAGTATGATTTCTCAATCCTGAATTACAGTAGTAAAATGCTTCAATATTTCAATTTTTATCTTTTGTAATTCTGGATTAATTGAGTACAGTTTCTTTCCTAGGGAAGCGAGTATACCAGTGAACTCTCGTAGCAATCGATAATTGGTCCGTAGTGAATTGTTTGGAAACGTCTCGATAGTTCCGATTATTTGTTCTTATCTGTGGAATGGCACTATCGAGATCAATTGCTGTCTTATTTTGGGGAATGAAATAGAATGAGTTCCATCCTCCTTATTATCTCTTTCTCTTTTCCGCAACCAGGCGTGAAATGGACAAGCTGATCTCCTCCAATCGATTTCCACTCGAGACCCCACGGAATACTGTAAGCGATATCAGATGGCACCCTATACATTCAATCATCCATTTACTCGATCAATGTTGTTCGTGTCGCGATCTCTCATTCCTCTATTCCTCATTTCATCTCGTCTTTCTTCATTTGCAATAATACTTTATCATCCATCCTTCTCATTTCATTGTATTCTCACATTTACTCATTTTACTTGTCGCGTTGCACAATTTCGAATGAGCACCTTCCTTCAAAAACACAAAATATTTGGTGGTCAATATCGAGGATAAAAAATGAGACGAATGAATAAAAGGCAAGGCCATGTATTCATGAATATTTCGTTTCCTTTTGGTGGTTTTTGTATGGGCGTGGGTATTTGAGTGCTTCCTTCCTGCTTCTTCCTCTTCCCTTAATCCTTCTCTTCTCTACTCAGGTGTGTTATCTCCGTGCCATCGAGACTCAACCTCAATTCGCCGTCGCATGGTCCAATCTCGGATGTGTATTCAATGCTCAAGGTGAGGGGACAAGACCATGGAAAGGGGATGAAGGGTGGTCTCAATTGTCTCTTTCGCAGGCGAGGTCTGGCTGGCAATTCATCACTTCGAGAAGGCAGTTCAATTGGATCCCAATTTCCTCGATGCATACATCAATCTAGGGAATGTTCTGAAGGAGGCACGAATCTTCGATCGGTCAGATATCTCTCCCTCAGTCTCTTCGAATGACTCTCTTGCAGGGCAGTTGCATCGTATCTCCGTGCTCTCAATCTCGCCCCCAATCATGCAATCGTCCATGGGAATATTGCATGTGTCTACTACGAACAGGGGTGAGTAAGGAGGCAGTCGCACTCTTTCATCTCTCCTCTCTCTTTCAGTCTGGTGGATCTAGCCATTGACATGTACAAGAGGGCGATCGAACTGCAGCCAAACTTCCCCGATGCATATTGCAATCTAGCGAATGCATTCAAGGAGAAGGGAATGATACTCGAGGCTGAAGTTGCTTACAACAGAGCACTCCAGGTGAGGGAGAGGGAAGGGAGGGGGGGGGGTGGAGAGGAAGGCGACCTTTGCAGTTGTGTCCCACTCATGCAGACTCGCAGAACAATCTGGCGAATATCAAGAGAGAGCAGGGAAAGATCGACGAGGCTTACGGTCTATACAGAAAGGTACGATAGATGAAGAGATGAGATCAATGGAGATACCGTACCCTTCAAAGGCACTGGATAACTTCCCTGACTTTGCTGCTGCTCATTCCAATCTGGCGAGTATAATGCAGCAGCAAGGGAAACTGCAGGATGCAGTCATGCACTACAAGGTACTGAAGGATTACGGTAGGAGTGAGGGGTATCGAGGAGTGACTTAATAAGAAATTGTTGGTGTTACAGGAGGCAATTCGCATCGCTCCGACGTTCGCAGATGCATATTCGAACATGGGAAATGCATTGAAGGAGATGGGAGATATTCCGAATGCACTGCAATGCTATGCACGAGCCATCCAGATCAATCCCGCCTTCCCTGATGCACACTCCAATCTGGCTGGGATACACAAGGTACGGTAGATGAGAGAGAGAGAGAGGGATACGGTAGAACTATGATATTCTTTGTAGGACTCTGGTCAGATCCCCGAGGCAATTCAGTCGTATTCGAATTCTCTCAAACTTCGTCCCGACTTCCCAGATGCATTCTGCAATCTCGCCCATTGTCTGCAGGTATCCATCTGGAAGAGAGAGAGAGAGGGGGGAGGAGGGACTTACTGTGGATAGTGAGATGATCTCCATCATGGTCCTTCTCATAGTTGGACAGGATCGTGTCAGGGGGGTGCCCTCTCGGGAGGGCACCCCCCTTACCATGTATAGGGGGTCATGGTCCAAAATGGGTCGGGGTCGACCAAAAGTACCGTATACCAAAGTGTGCTACAGTTATCACCGACATACCGTAACCAAAAATACCGTACCCCGGGAATCGCAAACTGACTTTTTTTAAAAAATGCGTTTTAAAAATCGGTTCTTTGACAAATCATGGATAACTTGCCGAGAAATTTTTTTTAGTAATTTTTCCAACTCAAAATCATGGCCTAGTGGCTAACGCGGTGGCCTTGGAATACGAAGGTCGGGGGTTCGAATCCCGAAGGCATCAAACCTTTTTGCCAAGCATCGGCAAGTTCAGGGAAGGC
>LS578290.1:46497-60804 GCA_900490775.1 Pristionchus maxplancki
GGGGGAGGGGGAGTACGGTAGTGAATGGGTACTGTATCAGGTGGTGATGCCCGTAGTGGAAGTGCCGACGACGGAACCAGTGAAGCAAATGATTGGGAATGGACAAGTGGCGACTTCTGTCGTCGATGGAATCAATGTACAGAATGGATTGGCACAATTCCAAGTGAGAATTCCCTCCTCCTTCCCTCTATCTACCCTCTTCCTCTTCAGACTCATACGAAGGCAGCGACAGGGGAGGAAGTGCCTCAGACTCTTCTCGTCACTTCTCGTCAACAATATGGACTGCCTGAAGACGCCATCGTCTACTGCAACTTCAATCAATTGTACAAGATTGATCCTCCCACTCTCGATATGTGGATCGAGATCATCAAACAGGTCTCGTCCCTCCCTTCCCTCCTTCACTCCTTCTCTCCTCTTCCAGGTGCCTAACTCGGTGCTGTGGCTGCTTCGATTCCCTTATCACGGAGAGGCGAATGTGATGCAATACTGTGTGGACAGAGGACTGGACTCGAAGAGAGTCATGTTCTCCAATGTCGCCGTCAAGGTTCGAAGGAGAGGGGCGGGGTCTGTAATGGGTTCTCCCCTCAGGAAGAGCACGTTCGTCGTGGTCAATTGGCGGACGTCTGTCTGGATACTCCTCTCTGCAATGGACACACGACGGGAATGGATGTGCTGTGGACGGGCACTCCCATGGTCACGATGCCCTGTGAGTAGAGGGAGAGGGAAGGGAGGGGAGGGAGACGAGAGCTCCTCTTTCAGTGGAGACATTGGCATCTCGTGTCGCATCCTCTCAATTGCTCGCTCTCGGAGTGGGAGAATTAGTGGCGAAATCGAGAGAGGAATATGTATCCATCGCCGTGAGATTGGGAACGGATAGAGAACAGTCAGTTATTCCCCTCTTCTTCATTCTCTTCCCTCCCCTCTCTCATCCTCATCCATTGCAGTCTCGCATCGATCAGAGCGAAGGTGTGGATGGCAAGGACGACGTCGACTCTATTTGATGTCAAGCAGTATTGCATGGATATCGAGCATCTATTCTACAAGGTACGAAGGAAGGGAAGGGAAGGGAGGAGAGGGGAGGGAGGGAGATGGAGATGATTGAGATGTGGCGTCGATACGAACAAGGACAAGAGGTCGATCACATCACAGATGGAACAGCCGAAGCTGCTGATGTCTAATAACGAGACTATTCATTCATTAATATTTGTTATTCTTTCACTATAATAACGATGTGAATAGGAGTTCCTTTCCGCTCTTCGCTAAATCTTCCCGTTCACTAATTCGTTTAGTTGATTCAATCATAATACCTGTGAATAGTCTTATTTCTCATCCGGTATTTATTCATCTTGTTCTCTATTTTTTTACATGTTTTGTTTCCCTTCTCCCTTCTCCTATGGTAGATTAGAGATGGATTCATCGATCGATATCGATCAAAAGCCCGATTGACCTCACTCATTTACCATTCCGATCTACGAGAATTCACTACAATGTAGTCTGTACAAATGTGTTAGTCGATCCCTTGCTTCCTTCCGTAAGAATCGATTCATTGGTTAAACACTCGAATAGAATCATTCTAGTTCACCACTCATAAACGATTAATGTTGATTGATAAACGTTGTTGTTCCAATGAATGGAATTGGAAACAATTCAATGGAAAGGAAATTAAATGGGACGTGCTCAATTTCATTAGCATATCTGAAATTCTTGCATTCGATTTGCACTTCAATTCTCTCTATCTCTCCATTCTCCTTCATTCCACTCTCGCAGGCGGTCAACTCTGAAAGGAAAGAGGTATGATCGTATCTATCCGTTTTTATCCTCTTCATTATTTTGATCTTTCTTTAGATGAATGTCTCCTATCTTTTCTTCTTTCTTTTGCTGCATCTTATCTATGCTGCAGTTCAATATGAGCAACTTGGAGAGAAGAATATCCAAGATCTCAGCTGTCTCGTTGGAGTACCATTTTTTATCCATTTCACTTCATTTCAATTGGATTGCAGATCTGTATGATAGCAGAAGGATGCGAGGGAAATCCAATGTGGAGAAGAGGTGAGGACTCCCTTTTGAGTGAGGAAGAGATGAAGAGGAATGTTCATTTGTAGTGCTCGAATGGCCAAAATGGGACAAGAATTTGAAGGAATGTATGCATGCATTTGTTTTAAGGTAAGAGAAAATCTTTAGCATAAAAACTATTCATAATTGAAGGACAAATCTGGATACTGAGAAAGGTGCTCATGCAGATGATGATGAAATAATAAAGAAATTGAAAAAGCATGGTGATCAATACTTCATAGGTCTGGCCAGTGGTAAGAGTATCCTTGATATTTGAGTATCGATTTTACTTTTCTGGTGGTCCTCATGGTCCGACTCGTGAAATGAGACTGGAGAACAACAGATTGAAGCCAATATTCTCGGTCACTCATGACAACTTGATAAAATTAGAAAAGTGAGTTTATGATATGTATAACTAATGTCCTGTTATTTTTTCGTGCAGAGAAGAGCAGAGAGATAAATCTAAAATGACGTGGACAATGGAAAGTTATGACTATCAGAGTGTGACTTCTTCATTCTTCGAAGCAGGAATTCTGGTTCGAATCAAGAATGTCGTACGTTATTCAATTGGTTTAGTATAATTTCAAAGGGTCTTTCGAATGTACGAGTTATCTCAGGATATGTGGGCTGATTTGTGCATCTTCATCCATAGTAGTCGAACGATGCAGCATTTATGCGGAGGATTGGAACGAATTTTCCAACGAATTCCCTCCAAAGAATTTAAAATGAAGTTTGAAGGTGAGAGGTGACAATAAGGTTTATAATTAAATGTATCCCTTTCAGATTGTCAAGATGCTCTAGATTCTAATTCTTTCGAGGTAGGATCTCATTCCATTCTTCAATTGATTTATATCACAGGTGGATTCTACTTCTGGATTCTTCAAATGTAAAAAGGTCGAAACAAACGATAATGTCCTCAATATAGGGTATCGCATCAACTGATCATATATCGTTGATTAATCTATTCAGAAATACTGCCGGTATGAAACTTGTTCGATTGCACAACGCATTCTGTGTAGCTGGAAAGGTAAGGACTAAGGAGTGATATTTTAGAGTAGGGGTGAGTATTCTCAACTGGATATTCTTCCCTTTGTAGACACTTTATCTCGTCGAGCACTACGAGAAGGGTTTCCTCTCACTTCAATTCGACACTAGACAGCCAGTAAAGTGTGGAGATGAGTCCTCGTGTGAGCTGATCTTTGATCCCTCTTCACTTTGTCGATGATTTCAGTGGCAGAACGATGTGAAGTCCCCGCCATTCCAGAAGAAGTTGCAAAATATTGTGGAGTTCGTTGTGAGAAAGGAGGAAAGACTCTGAATAGTGAAGATTCGAAGAAACCTCCCGTCCTTCGAGTAGAATATCTCTTCTCTCCTCAATTAATCAATCTCATTCCAGTGTGATTTCATGGATGCGGTAATCGATGGTCACGTCTATAAAAACCCGCGACCAATTGTATCTTGTGATCCAACTGGATGGTATTGATAGTCCATTCATCTGATGATAATGGAATGATTAAGGTGGACATATACTAAAGCGAACCAGATTGGAGAAGAAGAAACATACATTAAGCCAAATGAGATTGGAAAGGGAAAAAAATGGGTCTCAACTATATACTGTTTCTATCCCAATTCTGCTGTATATTGTGAGTCATTTGTTTGACGATTGAAAGAGAAGGGGAAGGCATTATAATAGAGAGTTGCAGCCGATTGCATTCTTGATCGATTCGAATGTGGAATATATGGAGAGTGTCCAGTGCATAGACATCATCAGGTTGGATGAAAGGGTGGAATCGAGGGAGGGGGGGAGGGAGGGGAGGGGATGTCGTCTCCCTTCACTCCATGCATTGCAGGTCGATTGTGATGGAAACAATGAGGGACTCGTCCTTGCGTATGTTCCCATCAGTCTCAGCCTATGAAATAATAATGTTGAAGAGTATTTCATCGGGGACTCGTCAATGGATATTCTAAAGTGAAGAAATTAGGATGTGACTCTACGAATGGATGGTTGCACTTCATTCCATCGTCTTTAGTTGTATCTTATAATTAGGTGGACCGTCGAAGGGAAATCTCTTCCTCATACTGCCATTGTTGACTGTGTTTGGCCCTTTGAATTAGGTGAGTGATCCACCCTCAATCGAATAATCAATCCATCTCAGAAATATTGAAGAAAGCTGTAAAAACGCAAGAATGGGTAATAACTAGACCGTCTCTTCCTTCGCTACATAGTCAATCATTACAGGAACCGAAGAAAGTTGAGGCGCGCGCTCTTTCCGAGATTGGGCCGACGGTTCGAACTGCATCAGTGATAGTTGCAGCTATGGCCTTCCTTCTTGTGGTATGTCATCGTAGTCGAGTGAAGGAGAGAAAGAAGAGAGAAAGAAGAGAGAACGAAGATTGACATGATCGATCAATCATCCATTTGTTTCAGATTGGTGGACTTTTTGTAGTGAATTATCGATTGCAAGGGCCGAAAACAAGAATGGTGACTAGACAGTTGAGATCTCTCTATCCATCACTACTAAACGAAGAGGTACTTTCATTCCCATCTGACTCCTCTTCCCATTTGATTCATAGTTTCTCGTATACTCACATAATCGTCTTTCCTTCACAGGAACGAATGGATAAATCAAAGGCCGAACTGGAGTATCGGAGTGTGGATTGTGAAGCTGCGGGATTGGCACTTCATCAGATATATAAATTACTCGAGGGAGACAGTAGTCCATTCCCACTTCACACTGTAGGTCGAAGAAGCTATTGATTGTTCTATTCCATGTTCTTATTAAGCATTGGATTAAACTGAATTGGCCCAATCGTAATCTTCTCTTGGAGAGAACGCTACTCCATCGAGCATTCTTCAGTCTCAAAGTAAGTGATTGAATAGTTATGATGCAATTCCATTTTCTTCCAGGTTCTCTATGACAAGTTCAAACTTGAAGAAGGACAGTTATTTGAGCGTAAGTTGGCTGATTAATCTATGGACGCCCTTGCATTCATCCACAGAGGCACGGCCTGGTCTCAAAGAGAAGATTATCAAAGCTTCCAAGAAGTACAAAACTTTCACCGAGAGTAAGTTGATAGTCAATTTCGTTCTTATGACGTAAATACCATTTAAGAATGGTCATCCATCGATTTCCAATATTCACTCGCATTCGCTACTCTATCGAAAGCTGAATTAGATGCATTCAGAAGAAATGAAGTGAAGAGAAAAGTTCTGAGACCTCAACCACCTAAGGTCGCGCAATCTATTCCAACTTGATATTGAATTGATAAGTGCAGGAACAGAGTCAGATGGAAGTCGTGATGACTGATGCACCAGGGACGGATCTATCGAAGAAGACGGTGAGAAGAGAAGGAAGTCAATTAGAATGACTCAGTCTCAGATGTCCAATGATGCAACAATCCCCGCTGCGAAAACAGCACTGACTCCTACTTTGGATGAGACGGCGACTGGTGGAGGAAGCACGGGAAAGGGGGGAGAGAATACAGGAAAAGGAGGAGAAAAGATTGAAGAGACCACTGCTCCTCCTGCAGAGAAAGAGTGAACATTCCATTCGATACAATCTTACGTGAATAGTCTGAATATCAACAGAACTCTTGTAATTATAAATAAACACTATCTATTCTTGTGATGTACAACAATGAACAATTTATTTGGGATAAAATATCAGAGTGGGTCATAATAATTATCATACGATATATTCCTCTAGATATTTTGTTTCCGAAATACCAACTGATGTTCATTGTTGTGCAGTAGTGCAACAGACTAGATGAATTCCGTCCCCTTCCACAATTGGTCGACGAAGCCAATTCACTGTCATTCCTCGTTTCAGTCCATCAAACTGAAATACAAAAATGGAGATCTGCATTGATTATGAATGGAGGATTAAGATACAAACAGATCGAATGGGACACAATCTCCTCAGAATGGCTCTAAGACTGCAATCATTGCAGGGTGCACACTGGGAAAGACAAGATAGATCGAGCATCTGGTATTGTGATCTACAATTATCAATTGAATCATGCTAATCAGTGTTCTTCAAACTCAATAATTGCATGTTGTTCCACTTCTCCACTTGAAAGTCCCGCTTTCGAAATGAACGATTGAGGCTAAGAAGACATAAATATTTAGATTAAGTTCAAAAACAACTCACGAACAGTTGACGTAATATAATAAATATTAGAAGAATAAGAACCAAGTAAATTAGAACAGCCACAAGAAGAAGAATCGGGATGAAGAGATCGAGTTTCATATTGGAGTACACCAGAGAAACGTCTCTCCCAGTGGTCAAAGTGTATCCATGGAAACCGAGTGACCGATGGCTAACATTCCTCCCTCATTCGCTGCAGATTCTCACCGGGAAATAACACGATATTTTATCAGCAACCCCTACAATCAACCACTTTCGAGTATCTCATATTTGATTAAGGACAACAATGAACATCCATGAATCAAAAAAAGACAATCGAACAGAAGTTGAAATGGTCGACGAAACCCACAGAGTAAATTAACGGAAACAGAAAAGAACCGGAAGAAAAAACAGCAGAAATGAGAGCACGAAGGCAGAGACAGAAGTGAAACTTAAGATTAGAACAACAGAAACGCAACTAATCGATATTTTAGGGTGCTTAACTGGTGAATTATCTACGAGAAACTAGTAGTAGAGAAGGGAAATTCGGATCGACGGGGTGCATGGGAGAGGGGAATCAATACTATTGACACACGGGTAGGTCAGTAAGTCATCAAGGGGGGGGCGAGTCATCAACTGTCACTTAACGTCTCCAGTTGTTATCAGATTCGGCTCCAGCACCCGTGTTTCTCTGAGGAGGAGGTCCACCGGGGCGACGTCCAAAATCACGGCCACCCTCACGGTTATCACCAAAGTCGCGTCTGGGTCCGTCACGGTTGTCACCAAAATCGCGTCTGGGTCCGTCACGGTTGTCACCAAAGTCGCGTCTGGGTCCGTCACGGTTATCACCAAAGTCGCGTCTGGGTCCGTCACGGTTGTCACCAAAATCGCGTCTGGGTCCGTCACGATTGTCACCAAAGTCGCGTCTGGGTCCGTCACGGGAGCCGAAGTCGCGACGGGGTCCATCACGGGGTCCAAAGTCACGCTGGGGACCGTCACGGTCGCCATTACGAGCGGGAGGGCCATCGTTGCGGGACCCGGAAGCGTCACCTCCACGCATCGCGGTCGGACGCCATGGCTGAGAAGCAGCGGGGGCGGGGGCAGGGGCATCCTTCGCTGCTGCAATACAATTATTTACTATATCTATCACAAAGGGAGTAAGAGTTATATAAGGTAAAGGAAAACCAAGGGAATGATAAATGCTTACGTCTGCCCTTGGAACCGGCCGTCTCCCACTTCTCTTCATCTTCTTGCTGTGCCGGAGCGACAGAAGGGGCGGAGGGGGTAGGGACGGGCTCGGGTTTTCTGACGACTCCTCCTCTCTCCCATTTTCCCTCGGAAGGGACGGCAGATTGAGAGGGGGTCTCTCTGCGGGGAGGCTCTTCTCTCTTTATCGTACGAGTACCGAAATCCTCTCGAGACGGAGCCTCGGGCTCGTCTCTGAAACGAAGAACATTTTTTTTTCAATCAATCTCATCTCTCCCCTATTAGTTCCTTATGAATCCATCGATTGCTCACCTTCTGACTCTGGGAGCCAGATTGAGACGGGGTCTGTCTCCAGGAGCAACAGAGGCCGCAGCCACGGGGGCGGGAGGCTGCACCGGACGGGACTCCGATCGCCAGTTGTCGACACGATCCGAATTCGAGGGAGGTTGCTGAACACATCATTCATTATCCACCACTGTTCTCCCTCTTTCTACTCACCTCGCTTCGCATGGGAGCTCTCTCGGGAGCTCTCTCGAAGTCTCTGGGAGGGCCTCTTCTCTCCATTCCTCTGGTCGGAGGAGGGGCAGCTCCTCTTCTCCAATTGTCATCATTCATGGCCATACTACTCTCAGCATCTCTATCATCTCTTTCTCTTCTTCTACTATCCATATTCTCTCCACGACGAGCTCTTCTCTGTTCCTCGAGAGCCAACTGCTTCTGTCTGCAACCAAATTCATTAACAACTCTAATTTTCATTGAAAACGGGTAGAACTATTTCTATGAAGCCACGCTATTTAATTTCATTTAATAATGAATATCTATATCATATCCACAATACTGAATAAGGAAGGAAAGCCGTACCTCTCTTCCTCCTCCTTTCTTCTCTTCTCTTCGAGAGCCATCTTGGCCAACCATTCTCCTCGTCTCTCCTTCCTTCTGATCTCTGCTCTTTCAGCCAATCTAGCTGCCTTCACTTCATTCAATTTCTCCTCCCATTCGTTCATCTTCTTGGTGAAGTCATCTTCGTGACTCATCTTCACTTCCTCCATCCAATCTTCTGCTTCAGCTCCCACAGCAGACAACTTATTGTACACATCAACCTCGCGAGTATGGTCATCACTGCAAGTGGAAACGAGTCAGTAATTGATCGAGGCCATTTACTCATTCTCATCGCAAGTCCAAATGAATAGACTCACATTGCCTTCTGTACTCTGGCAGTCTCGAATTCTTTCCATTTGATGGGAGCTTCTCTTCTTCTCTTCTCCTGGACTGACTTTCTCTCGAGTACCTCTTCCAGATGGAGAGCACGCACCCAATGGTCGAACTTCCGTTCCTTCAATCATTCCATTTCATCCTTCCTCTCTTTCTCCCTATTCACCTGCTGCTGCAGTCTCTGCTGTTGTTGTTGTCTCTCCTTATCGAGTCTCTCTCTCTGCTCCTTCAGTACTTGCTCGATATCCATCTCAGCGATGGCAGCCTCTCCGTACTCACGGAGAATGTTCTGAACAACCAAATGGAACCTAGTCAGTAACATTCAACAGAGCTGCGAGTGATTAATGATCGCCTATTAGACGAGCACGACGAAAGCAGAGAAAATCGTGCACCTAATAAGGAGACAGAAAAAAAACTGACCATTCCGAAGGATGTAGAGAGCAGCTTCCTCATCTGATCAGCTCTGACCTTCTCTTCGACTTCTCTCTTATCTGCCTCTCTCTTTCTCTTCTCAATGTTGATATTCTCCTGTTCGAGTCTCTTCTTCTCTTCCAATCTCTTCTGTTCTTCTCTCTTAGCAGCTTCTTCGGCTGCTTTCGCAGTCTTCTCCGCCTTCACACGTTCTGACGACTCCTACAATCAACATTAATTACATCTTTTGCTTCTCCATATTATGTGAACCAAGTAACGCACCTTGTATGTCTCGATCTTTCGTCTTCTCATCAAGATTCTCTCATAGTCACTCTGCTTGCACATACCATAGATCGATGCGTGGCGTTTCACCTATAAATCCGCGTGAACCAGTTATCTGATGAACTAGAACATCCACTAATTTAAAAATAAAATTCTGAAAACATATGCATATATAACAAACGACTAACATTCTCAAGTGCCTCCTCTCTGAGCGTCTGTCCGTCGAGACTCTCAACAGTAGACTTGAGTTTGTTGTACATCAGTTCGAGATGGGTACGGATTCCCTCCACTCCCAACTGAGTATCATCTCCAGTGAATCCATCGGCCTCCTCTAGATCAACTCCACCCGCAAGAGTGGCCTCCGCCGCTCCTCCGAAGCGAACACAATCACCACGGTGATCGATCTGCGCCTGACAACAACTATTACTTTCACAATATTCGACAAGGGGAGAAATACCTTGACAAAACGGTGCTTCGAGACGTCAACAATGAATCTCTCCATTTCGAGCTCCTCGTAGAAAGGAATGATCTTGAGAAGTCTCTCCCACGAAATAACCTCGTAGATCACAGAGATCTGCTTGAGAGCTTTCGTCGCCGCGACAGCCCTGAACAAGACAATCCATGAGATGCGAAGAATTGGGAAATTGTATCGAAAAGAAGGAGGGAGACATACTTGATAGCATCCATGTACTGAGCGTACTCAGGCTTCTCAATCTTCTCGAGGACGGCACAAGCCTGCTTGGTCATTCCCAGGGGGGAGAAGTTGTTCTCGAGAAGACGGAACAGAGATCGCACCTTCAATTGAACCATATTCCATTCTAGATATCTTATATTTTATATAAACATTTTCATACCTCTTCGGATGCAGTCTCGGGAACTCCGAATCGTGCACACTCCTTCAGAATTCCACTTCTAGTGGGGGCAATGGGAAGACGGAGGAGGTTAGAAAGAAGTCGGATGTTTCCGAGATGTTGATCTTCGATGTCGAGGTGTCTCGTGAGATCAGAGGGGAGATCGGCTCCATCGGGAATGGCAAGAGAGGCGAGGAGGACACGAGTGGCCTGCTCTGTCGCTTCTTCGGCAGAGAACGTCTTCTTCATATCCTCAAGAAAAGCGAAATGAGATTTGTACACAAAAGGTTAAAGATGTATTCACAAGCACTTGGAAAATTGTAAACAAACCTTGAATATGATGAACTTCTGAAGGAGAGCTGCAGCGTGGAAGAGCCGATTGCCGGCCTTCCAGAAGACAAGAGCAAGCTGAATAGCCATGGTTTAGAAGGGTTCATGCGTTTTACTGATCACCTTGTCGTAGTAGTTAACGTAGCTGGCAGGCTTAACGGTACGACGGTCCTTGTCCTTCGACAGCTGCATCATACCGTGCACATCCTCAGCACTTCTGAATAAAAGATAACAAAGGTGAGGTGATTCGAAATTAAATTCGCAGGAAGTTATCATAAAAATGTGAAGTAAAAACGAAAATATTAACACCAACAATTACCTATATGCCTCCTGCCACAATTCCATCTGGATAGCCGTATCGAGTTGGCAGAGACGAGTCTCCTGCATCAGCACGAGAGACTCGGCCGAAGAGAGTTTCACCCTACAAACATTATTCCTAATTTTAGTATCAGTTGTAACACACATGCACGTGTTGCTTCGGTGTGTAAAATAAATTTTTAAAAATTCAACACTCACACATGAGCGAGATGTTGATGCTTCTGAATCTGGGCAAGATGGGTGCGGAGAAGGTCGCAGAGTTTACGGAACTCAGCACGACGCTGGTACTTGGAACAGAAGAAAAAGGACTTGCGAGTAATACGATGGTACAGCTGCTCCACCTAAACAACACAAAAAAAATGAAAAATTGAGAAATAAAAAAAGAATACCTGGGCATTGTTCCTCAGAAGCTCGAGACAATTACGGTACGAATCCCAGAGGAATCGAAGCCATGGGGACAGAACAGTTCGATCCATGCGATCCTGAGCTGCAGCTCCAGAGACGACGGAAAGGAGAAGGCTGGAAAGAATTTAAATGGAAATTATGCGGAATGACAACAACAACCTAGTATAAGCCGACTCACTTTTCGGGGGCATCGGCGTTATCTAGATCATCGATCTCTTCGACTTTCTCAATGCTCGTCTTCTGAGCCTCTTCAGTTTTCTGTTCAGCGAGCGAGAGCAAGTGAACGATCACCTTTTCGAGAGATTCGACAGCCACCTTAACGATAAAGCGCATTAACATCAATGCGAGTCCGTACATACCTGCTGGGTGAGAGCTTTGTACTGGAAGAGAGCATCCTTCGCCACATGGGGCTTTCTGAGGCTCACACATAGCTCGAGATGCTTGAGCATAATCTGCTCGTGCATCTGCGACCATTGCTTATGACGGCGAGCCTGCAAACGCTCATGCGTAATCCTCTAATACCTTATTTCTTTCAAGCCTTGGAATATCAAAAAAGTAATCAACCTTGATAGTGTCGTGAAGGGTATCGAGGGCATCCTGCTCCTTGCCGACTTGAATCAGCTCATGAGCACGCTTGAGCGCAGCCTCGGGCTTTTGGAAAAAGGCTGGCGGCATTGCGCCTGGGTTACCTGCACGGCGTGCGATTGATAACGATCAGAAAGTGAGCAAAACGATAAAGACGATAATAAATACGGCTTCGCAAGCAATGTAAATACGCTAACGCGATGATTTAAAGATACGAGCAATTTGTGAATGGTAGGAATCGAATACCATAAAATTGAGACGGAAATAATCAACCAATCGATAATGATATCAGTTTGAAACGCGTTTCGTCAATTTCGTCTTACCGTTAATTTAAGATTTCGATTCGATTCTCCCCAAAGGGATTTCGTGGTGGGTCCTATTCCGTTTGAATTTTTGAACCGGACAGCCGTCATTTAGTACATCAATTTTGAACCGCTTCGCGCGTCGACGCGTCGCGGTCTGATTTTCAATTTTCCACGCCGACTTTCACAATTTTTGGCCGAAATTCTTGACGTTTTTTTCGATCGGTTTCCATTCGATTAGCATTGTACTTCCTTGTGATCAACGATAAATTCTATGATCGTATATTATTCTTCGATTACAGGGGTCAGGATGACGCAGTTTCTTCCTGACAATCTGCTGCAGCTGTTCGCACCCCGGCCTCCTATTCCTTTCCTGCCCCCTGCCGAAGTGTTGCTATGCGACAAAAAACGTGCAAAGATGCAAGGCATGGCCGAATGTGTCGGCGATTTCGAGGTGATCATGAACTATGATGAATGAGACTAAATGTTCCTTTTCGAAATGACGAATATTGAAGTAAACTTTTCAGGCGGATCCTGCCCCACCCAAACCAGTTGTCGAAACTCGTGATGAAAAACGAGCAAGACGGCGGAAAGAAAAGGAGGAGCTGCTTGCCTACAAGATCGAGCAGGGAATTGCCATGTGGAACCCTGCTGAAAACCCTCGCGCAACCAAGGATCCTTACAAGACTCTCTTCGTTGCTCGAATCGTCAGTTCCTCCTTTACTTTTCATTAGCTTTTCCAATTAGACTTTTTTTTGTTTGTTTTGATTTTATACAAATCTTTCCAGAATTACGAAACTTCGGAATCTAAACTGAAGCGTGAATTCGAGCCGTTCGGAAAGATTGAGAAGGTGAATATTTTTCTTGCAATAATTATTTTTTCTTATTTATATTTGTACACAATGATGCTTTCAGCTGACGATGGTTGCTGATAAGAATGGGAAGCCTCGTGGCTACGCTTTCATTGAATATTCTCACAAGAGCGAGATGTCCGGTAAGCAGCTCAAAGGACAATCAATAACATCTGATAAGACTAACATGCATTGCGCGTCTCGCACACCTCCATTCCATGTCTATTCACCTTTTGTCATTCCAGAGTTCCCGCTCCGCGGCCTCTGAGTGCGCGCTTTAACGGGTAATTTTGGTTTGTTTCCCAGAGGTGATGTTTGAGGGACTATCCTCACACTAGAACGGAAACACCGGGCCGGGGATCGTTTGAGTCACTTGAGAATTTTGTCTTTTCTTTTTCATTCTCTCGGGTAAGTGAATCGGGTGAGTTTACTCCCGGATACACTGAGAAGAGAATCCCTCCTCCCCATGCAAGGTTATAGTAAGTTGGAGAGAGTAAGTTTCGCACCGGTAAGGTGAAAGAGTGAGAGAGATTGACGATCGCGCTAGTATGAGAATTACGAGGCAATGAACTCCCAATGCGACCGACTGTGAGACTCAGACAAGTTAGAATCTTTCTTAAGCGAATGCACATATGAATCGGATGAATTGTGAGGTAGTATCATGTAAATATAAGTAGATGCCTTTGTTTAACTGAATGGTGTGCAAGGTGAGTTCGGTTTCAGCTGCATACAAGAAGGCAGACGGAACGAAGATCGACGGACGACGAGTCGTTGTCGACTATGAGAGAGGAAGAACCCAGAAGACATGGTTGCCGAGAAGACTGGGTAGGTATTGTGATGGGGGGGGGATCGATATGATGATTCTGATCAGATTAGATAGTAATGATAAATGTGCAGGTGGTGGAAAGGGAGACACCCGTCGTGCGAGAGAGAGCAAGGCAGTGCTAGAGGCGAGAGGAGAATACGTTCCTCCTGAGAACAATAACAGAGACAGAGATGATAAGGGAGGAGAGAGAGGAGGATTCGGAGGACCTCCCAGAGATGGAGGATTCAGGTACACTATTTTTCGAACCTTATTTCTTGTTAAATATTAATGAACAGAAGTTTGAATGTTCGCCACATTATAAATTAAAAATCAGAAAGGAAGTTAGAATCTAAAAAAATAGTCTAAAAAAATATCGAAAAATATGTAAAAATGGATATGTACGCATTACAGAGGTCGTGATGATCGTAATGGAGGTGGATTCGGAGGAGGATACGGTGGAGGTGGACGAGGAGGAGGAGGATTCGGTGGTGGTGGAGGATATGGTGGAAGAGATGGAGGATTCAGAAATGGAGGAGACAGAGGAAGCTTCGGAGGTGGTGGACCTCCTAG
>LS578290.1:60904-75845 GCA_900490775.1 Pristionchus maxplancki
CCCCCCCCCCGTCTCATCGTTACTACACTAATGTATTGGCGTCTGTTTTGATTATTCAATTATTGTTGTAGATGCTGCATTGTTTCCACGTCCATTCCTACGAATATTATAAAAACAGTGAGTCGCTACTATAACGATCAATGAGTCGTAGAATCTAGTCTACTAAAGACAAGCAAGTACAAAGACAGTGCACTAATAGAACACATTGCACTGATTATCATGAACGGAAGTGGAAATATAAACTAGAATCGAGATATCTCAACTGTATCAGTGGACGAATGTGAGATGGTTCGAGTGGAATGGGAGACTGAGGATCCCTTACGAGGACGAGAGATACAACCTAAGAGATAGATGGATTTGGCGGAGGAAAGGGAGGGATACCTTCAACAAGTAACCATCTCACTCTTCTGAAGCACAGAAGAAGAATGACAGGAGAGGCAAAGTTAGCCAATCCGTTCGCATACGGATACTAAAGAAAGTGAAATTTGAGGGATTAATAAATATACAATAATACTGTAATCATAATTCCTTTGACCTACCAATGGATAAACTGCATCGATGAATGTCTGATTTCCCATTGCTGCTGCGATTGTCCAGATTATCTACGAGAGATCTTCATTTTTTATCACCCCCCCCCCCCTTCCTTTTCGTCTGCTCACTTGATGAATTGCCTTTATGAGATGAGTGATTGTGCATCCCAACACGAAAATGACCATAATTCGTTGCTTGTTCAGTAGATTGGAAGTCGTTCCGGACTGAATGGAAGAATGAGTGAGATGGGATAGTGACGACAGTGTCTCATTCTTCAATTGCAATTCGACACTCGGACCTCCGCATGTCTTCTCATTCTCTTGAATGATCTGTTGTACAGATAAATGAAGGAGAATCCGAAGAAGACATATACGGCATAGATTACATTATTGACCACTTTGATTGTCTGAAGGTGATTCAAAAATGCTCTGCACTGTCTATATAGTTGAATTGAGAGATAGGTATTAATATAGATATATGTGAATTTTAATAGTTAAGGGATGAAACTAACTACAGTAGTGGAATCACTGGCTCCATTCAGAATAAGAACTTGGTCTTTCATCTTCGTTTTATACGTTCCAAATCCGTAGATGAACGAAAGGAGAAAGGGAAAGAAGAATTGAACGAAGATTAGACGACGCATTATGGCACCCGACCATTTCTGCGAGTCTCGATCTCATTATCCAAATTTGAATTGAAGAAATACTTGTTCATCGAATGAAAGACTTTTGAGGATGAAATATCTTTGAACGAGAATGTAGAACTTTCCAATGGTAGATCCAGTTGCGGAGATCGCATTGATCATCTGTAGGAGTAAAAGAATTGTTTAAATAGCGTGAAAACAATTCATCAGTGTATAATCTTCTAATAGTTTTGGCGTTTTTACAAAGTAAAAAAAGGCGTTGAACTGACTTACACAAAGGAGTCGGTAAAGAATGTGGAACTCGACAGGGAAAAGGAATTGGATGAGACACATGTACGAAACAGAAGAAATGATGCCACAGAAACCTCAAACGAGGATATATATTGATTCAACAACTCAATCTAGGACTATTCAGATTCATTTATTATTCTGAATATTTGCCGTCCATTTGATTATGATCGATTTGGAATTAAGCATAGAAAAAGAGGGTGGGGGGACAAGATGTCAAAATTTTCTCGGAAAACCCCATCTCGGAAATTTTTGAACAAAGGGCTAATCCAATTATCCTTTGTTCCAAAATTTCCGAGATGGGGTTTTCCGAGAAAATTTTGACATCTTGTCCCCCCACCGAAAAAGAGTTGAATTTCTATGAATGCGTTAAATTAATTGTTTGATTTCTCTGACCTGTGCTGATGAAGAAATGGTAGAATGGAGTGGAGTAGTAGGAATCTCTCGAAATGATCATACGAAGGAGTAAATAGAGATAAGATACATTGAGAATTATCTCGATTATCGATGCGATATCCATTTAGAATTTTCTACCTTAAATAGCTCAAAGAATAGCATAAAAAACAGAATTTGCACGATATTATCGTAAAGCATAGACTATAGAGCAAAAATGTGTCCGAATCTATGTTTTCAGCTGTGTTCTCTAAGCATCGAGACGGCGAAACTACAAAATGATCAAAATTGTTTCTTATCGTGGTCTAATCGAGTGTATCGGCGTGAGAAAACTTACTTACTATGAGAATATTGGCAATGAATCTTGAGATAGAACGACCACAAGTGAAGGACGAGATTAGTTGTGACTAGTCCAACATTGTGACTGTCTCCTCAGACGAGGAGTGAGAACTACTATGGATTACTTTGGAATATCCTGATTAGTTCCATTCACGAAGAAGACTCACAAGGTGGAATGGATAGACTGATTGGAAGTCCATTGAAGGGAGGAGTTGTCTCTTCTGCCTCAGAGAAGAGATCTTCCATTTCAATGAGACGAGAATGGATTAAGATGGGAGATGAGTCTCAATGATGTCAGAGATCCTCACCACTCTGTGATGAGATTAATTGGAGTCTGCAGCAAGCATTGCTCATAAGCTTCCTTTCTTGTAGAAAAGATGAAGTTCAGCATGATATCAATTTAGCCATGACTGAAAAGCTATTTCAAGGGTGGGGATTATGGCTTTCATTACGAAAAAGGGGATTTTTCCAAAATAAAATTTCTTGAGATATTTTTCCTCCGGACTTTTTCAAAAGCCGTCTCTATATTTTAGTCATTTAAAAACGGAAAGATAAATATGTGATTAACTGAGTTTGAGAGAGAGAAAGAAGAGAGAGCGAGAGTATTACTGAGTTTGACTGCTATTCCTCATGGAATGAGAAACAAAGTTGAGAATGCGACTATTGAAGAAGAGGACAAAGGAGAATTATAAGAATTATCCTTGGAGGAATAACGAATTGAACCATGACAATTGTCAACATTTATGAATCTCCAGATGATGTTTTCTGATAAATGTATAGATTACCCATTGAGTTCCCTCCTTCAAATTCCTTCGTCACTTCATTCATCATCTCAGATAAACACTTGGTGTGACTCATTCTAACACGCGCCCTTCTTCTTTCGACTTGCAGAAGTTTATAAAATGTAGAGGAACGAGGAATTCTGACAGGTGGAGAGAGGGGCCCATTTCATCCATGGAGAATGATGAGAATAGAAGGTGTTCAGTTCCATTAGAATGAGTAAAGAAGGAAGGGATGAACTTTGCCAGAAGGAAGATTTGAAACATGAGAAGGGTCGAGATTACTTGACAGCAGAAGGAGAGCAGGCTGATACTCGATACTCCCTCTTCTATTCTGAGGGTTGATCCACAGATTGATATGAATGAACTCATCTCATTTGATATCAGAAGACATTCCCAATTCAATGTATTTATTATAATATCTAAGATCGTCTATAATCTCGAGAATGTTTGTGATGGGTAATTGGTATCTCATTCGCTTCTCATCGTTCTTCTCTTCATATGCATGCAAACGACATCCTTCACCAGTCCATTCCATTCCCTTTTCTTCCCCTCGCAAGAAGTGTAAACCACAACAAAATGTTGCGCTTTTAGGAGAGGAGAGCACTTTGGAAATTGAACTCTTTCGTTGGAAGGAATGACTTTCCCACTACCTGAAAGGGAACATTTCTCATCTTTCCCAATGGAAGAAAAGGATGGAATCGGGGATCGGTCTCTCTCCACTCATTAAGATTCCTCCGTTTAACATCTCCAATTTCTCTGAGACCTTCCCCAATTTCCCTCCTTTCTCTCCAATGTTCCATGGCTTTTGTTTATTCCTGAAGGAAAGTGCATCACTAAATCTCCGCAGTCTCTTTTTCTCTGTATCTCTTCTTTCTTCAATTCCTTTCCTTTCTGTAACCATCTCGTTCTCTCCTCCCTTCATTCTCCCCATCTGTAAACCGATCAACTTCCTCTTCTCTCGCAACATTCTACAGTAGTCTGAGGAGAAAAATGGCTGGCTTGTGTTTAGATCGGATGCGAACTATTAGGGGAAGAAGAGTGGGAGAGAGAGAGGAGTAGGAGTGGGAATGACAGAAGGAGAAGAGGGAGACTGCAAGGGACGGATCGGTAGTCTACAGAGTATTAATACGAGTCTTGACCTCAATGATCGAATCGACGTCTCTTCTCTCTCAGTTTACTCCCTCTTTCCATTCTTCTGCACAATCAATCTCATTTTGTTTATCTCTTCTCTTTCACACAAAAAATGCAGAAAATGTCTGAGAACCATGATTTTTATTCAAATGAATTCCGAAAATCATGGCGACAACAAGATGTAGCTGATAGACATGAATGGGTATCATTGAATATACTATGGTGGTTTGAATGACTGAGATGAGTTCATCTCCCCATTCGATCTTCTCTCCTTGAATGGAACATCCCTAATCCCTCCTTCTGTCCTCTGCTCCTCCCTCCTTCCTTCCATCCTCCTCTTCTGTTGCTTGTGTTTATTCCATCACACCGATTCCCCCAGTCTCCTCTTGACTCCTCTTCATTCTTCTCTCCACACTCACAGTCTATC
This sequence comes from Pristionchus maxplancki, assembly GCA_900490775.1. Lineage (NCBI taxonomy): Eukaryota > Metazoa > Nematoda > Chromadorea > Rhabditida > Neodiplogasteridae > Pristionchus > Pristionchus maxplancki. The sequence continues at coordinate 65,439 of LS578290.1, forward strand.
CATTCCCCTCACCTCTCCCTTCAAATGGTCTCATCTCATTTCATCTCAGCTCCTTCTCTTCTGAGTCACAATAATTATCCATCCTTCCGTTGTACTCAAAAGACGCTGTTGTGTCAAGTGAACTTCCTCTCAAAAATATCTTCCCTTGTGTTTTTGCTTTAGTTCTAATTGTGAACGTGTATTTGAGAGCTTCGTTGACGATTGTCACTTGTTGACCTCTAGTTCTTCCTCTTCGAAGTTCGACTTCTTGATTGGACATCAATTATTGATAGCTTCTCTCTTCGTTCACACATCCCCTCATCCCTTCTTTCTTCAGTCCATTATTCTAAAATATCTTACTGACCATTCGATTCTTTTTTGAGCGAATCACTTAGAGTGTCCGAGAGAGAGAGAGGGAGCAAATGTGTGAATTATTAAGGCTAAAGTGTCGGAGAGAGAGAGCGATCTCCTAATGTCTGTGATGCGTTCTCTCTCCTTTTAATTTCCACATTGAGAAAGAAGAGATCCAGATGAGTTGAAAGAGTTGAACTATTGGAATGGAGTGAACTGGAAATGAATTGGACGTATCCACTCTTGTCAATCCCTTTGATCGTCGTTAGTCTGATTGATGTCCCCCTCCCCCTCGATTCGCCTCTCCCATCCAAAGAATATCTCCTTCGTCTTCTAATCAATTCCTTCTGTCTAAACCGTTCCATTCTCAATTCCATTCCAAGTGTCAATCTCTCTTTGCCAAAGGGAAGAAGTTGTAATCCTTCTGCTTCTCTCTCCTCCTAGCCCTCTCCCTCAGGGTCGAAAGTGATCCATCCCTCTACCTTGCATCATATCTTGATGGATTCCCTGCCATTTGGCCACACTAAAGAGTCCTCTCTCACTCCATTCTCTTCATCTATCAATTGACACCACGTCTGAAGGAGGGAAGGACACTACTCCAATCACTTTCCTCTTCTGTCGTCAAGTCGCGCATTCAGAGATAGACTAGAGCTTGATAAGACGCCTATCTATCTAGATATCCATAACTTTCACTATCCCTCCTTCATTTTTCCGCAATTTTTGAGTTCCTCGGACAGTCACTCACTCAGTCTTCATTTGTTACCATCTCTTTCAATTTCTCTTCTCTTCCTAATGGATCATCATGCACAATGTACATCTGCAGTCCATTTCTGAACCGTTGTCTCTCCTTCATCTCATCTTCCGTCTCTTCCATCTCACTCTGGATTCGATCTCACTCTTCACCCGTTCCTGTCTCTCCCTCGCTCTTCCTCCAATCACTCATTATCATAGTGGCTAACTTTACTACGATCTCTCTTCCCTCAATAGTTGTCTCGACTCAGTTCTGTTTACCTCTCCAGTCCCATGCTTACTACTCTTTCTCTCTATGATCTACCCATTGATCTCCCCTCCCCCCCTATCAGACCTCGCTATCTCTCTCTAACCCAGTCTTGATCACCCATAAAGTGTACCTCAACTTGAGTGGGAGATGCTCTCTCTCTTCACCTCTTCCATCCTCTCCACTCCCGAATGGCTAAAAAGCACGTCCTTTCGATCCCTTGTCTACTCTCAACTCCGCCCCTTCCCCTTCTTGTCTATTGGACGAGAGAAGGGGGGAAGCACTGTAGACACACTGTAGAGGAGAGAAACGAGCGACTATTCGTTAACACGTAATTCCTCTTATTCTTACTTATTTATAGCCTTTCTGAGTTCTTCCGGAAATGTTCTTTTACTATCAAAGACACGATTAGTCGGTTTGGAATGGGAAATCTCTAAAGATCATCGTGCACTCATTTCTATTTAGAGTCATTCAGTGATGTTCCTTGTCTGATATTACGCAATCTCCTTATCAATGAGTCCTCTTGTTCATTGATTACTTCAACACGCATCTCCTTCATTCTTCTCCTTCTTCATTCCATCATATCTCTCCTCCTCTCTCATCTCTCTCGGTCACTCATGTTGCGTCTTCATTCCGTGGCAGGCACTTCTGTCCTCTTCCCTCTGAACTTACTCCCTCCCTCCCTCCTCCTCCTCCTCCCCCTCCTTCTTCTCCTCCTTCCTCTGCAGTTCTCTTCTCTTTTTCGCATTCGATGACGCTGTAAACAGTGCATTGACAACTCTGCAGATTGCATCAACTATTTCATTCTGACTCATTCCTTACCGTACCTTCTCTCTCCCCCATCCATCCATTCTTCATCTAATAATCATTCTCAATCAGAGCCACGACGAGTCTCTCCGAATTCTTCATCTCTTATATGGTCGAATACTACGGGGAATTGTGACAAGGTGAGTAGGAATGGATGGATGAGTATAATGGGAGAGTGATTCAGAAGTACTCAATTAAATAATGCGTCCAACCCGAGGGGGTGGCGGGCCTCTCGGTCTATGGCTCATGCCTCTATTACTAGTCTGTCTAGCTTTACTCCCCACTATTCACAATCAGGTAATGCGAATGATCAACTATGAGATGATAAATAATATATCCTCAGGAATTGGTGACATCTCCTCATCTTTCAACATTCGCAGATGATCTTTCAGTTCAGAATTTGATGACTGAATTGAGATTACAAAGAGGAAGGAGAGCCCTGAATAAGAGAAGTTAGTCACTACCGTATTCTCCATCTTCCATCCTTCCTATCTATCGTATCTCTTCATTCTGTCACCTCTCACTGCACGTAGGAAACAGGCGAAATAGTGTAAACAGAGTGTTTCCATTGACGGGAGAACCATGGTGGAAAGAGAAAGATGTGTCCGATGTCCCTCCCATCCTTGTCACTAACCCCCATAGTCGATCCACTTAGAAGGAGAGAAACATCCCATCGGCCTCTTCGTCAAAGAATGTTCAGCTCTCAATTCCTCTCGTCCAGAGATCCCAGGTGACTCCCGAAGCGACTCTCGGGGTACTGTAGGAACTGTCCAATCCGCGCTCCTCTCCCTCTGTTACCGTAACCTTGGCCGTCTCGTTTCTTTACCGTAGTCATTCTCAGTTTATCGGAGTGAACAACGAAGAGGAAGGAAGAAATCTCCCCGATTATACAGTAAATATTTTTTTTTGTTTGTCGTGATTCTGTATTTTGCGTGTGTTGATTTCATTTCGATAGTTTATCTGGAATGGCACGTCGGATCTTCATTTGTGTGCATCCTATTTGTTCTTTTCTTTTCTAATTCTGTTTTCAGGAACTTCGATTTTCGTCCACGCTTAGAGGTCTCTTCCTGTTGTAAAAATAACTCGTGTTCCTCTGTAGTACAATGTGGTACTTGTTGGTAGCTCGTTGGTAGGTGCTGTAACTCTGTGGTACTCGTTGGTAACTCATTGGTACCTGTGGATCCTCTCCCTCTCACTTCTGATCTCTCATCAATCTTGTTCTTCTCTCTTCTTTCTCTTCTTCTTCTCAGAGGTTGTTGTCTTGTCGTTCAATTGCCGACAAATTACCGTAGATTCTCAATCAATCAAACGGAGAAACGAAGAGAGTCTCGTACTTTTCTCACCTCATTCTCTTTTGCATCCACTATTATTGCCTGCGCTGGAATGGTTCAAATTCCAAGTGATAATCGTAGGTATTTTCCATTAGTCTGGAGGGACGGAATGGGGGAAGCATTAACGGAACGATAAATATACTCGTCTTAGGATGAGTATGTACACAAAAAGTCGTTTAGATGCAGAGAGGCGATGAGACATAAAGTAGAGTTAAGTGGGAGAGAGAAGGAAGGAATGAGAGAGAGAGGAAGGAAAGAGAGACTGAAACGACTTGTGGTACCTTCAAACTTCATCCCAATCATTACCATGTGTTGTTGTGACTAATAGACAGAGGGGGGGGGGAGGGAAGCAACGAAGTAATGAGAGACATGAACGAAGTGAGAAGAGAGATTGGATTGAGAATGGACATCTAATATTGATTCCCAGATTCGGAAGAACCTTCCCTTGATTCATCAGAATCAGAAGGAGGAGTTGTAGTGACGAAGAATGCGACTGGTCGATGCGTTCTCTCTGCCGATCGAGCTTCTCATTTCTGTGGTCTCGATGCAGAAGGTTCGTTCCCCTTTTCCCCTTCTCTTCTCTTCCATTCTTCCCTTCGAGTGACTTCCAATCAGTGGTTAACAATTGAGCTGTGAGTTATCATAACCATTTTTGTTTTCATTCTCGTTGGTGTTCGTATCTCTTCTTTCTTTCGTGTTGTATTCATCGAATCCATTCATCGATAAACGATTGAACCCCTCGTTGTATCTCCATTGGAATGTCGTGGTTGGTTGAGTTGACGTCTGCACATTTGATATCATTCTGAGTTCCGTCCATTCCTACCGTACCCCGAGCATGGTCCGTCCTCCCCCCCTCCTCCTCCCCTTCATTCCACTCTTTTCAGTCTCGGAACCACCGATTCTTCCCCACGATGAGGGACTGTGTAGAGTATCGAAGAAGAGTGGAAGGTAAGAGACGCGATGAATGGGATAGGAGTGATAGAGACTATGTGGAATAGAGATACGTCTTCGAACTCATTCCTTTCTTCCAGGGAAATCTGCTTTCCCACATACTCTGATCTCGATATGTCTTGTAACGACGAGAAGTCCAGTTCCCTCTCCCATCCACCAAAGATCGCCCATGCAACGTAAGTCCATCCTTGTATCTCCCTTACATCCCTTTGTCCATCATCTCCCTCCAATCCTTCCCTTCTCTTACAGTGTTCATGCAATGGCTTTCGTGCCTCCGGAGGATCTCAAGAATCTCCTCCGTCAGTACTACAGAAAACATCGAATGCAGGCACCGAAGGTATACGGTAGTGAGAAGACTCCATTGAGAACTGCCTTTTCAGAACTTCACTCCTCCTACGCGAGCATTCCTCGTTGCGAAGATGGCTTGCGAACACGGATACGAATTAGTGGATGAGGTACGGTAGAGGGAAGGAATGTCGATCGATGAATGACTTTATTGCAGGTGAACATGATCTTCTGCTCAGGGAAGGAATGGGTGCGAACTCTGCCTCAATGCAGGGGATTGGGTGAGTGGAAGAGAGAGAGGGAAGAGGGAGGAGAGAGAGATTACAGGAGCGTGTGCCAATGAGAATGGAGGATGTTCTGATTCGTGTCTCTCCCCCGATGGAATCAGTGTTGAGTGTCATTGTCCTTCGGGAAAGATCCTTTCCGAAGACAAGAAGACGTGCACTAGTCAGTTATTCATTATCTTGTCTTCCGATACTTCCCCGACCCCTCTCAATGACTATCCATTCAGTCCCTATCCCTACCGAACTGTGTCGCAATCTCGCGGGATGCAGTTGTGCAGAGGTGGATTCGAAGCAGTACACCTGTAGATGTCCCCACTCCAAGAATTGCCTTCGTGAGTGAGAGAGAAGGAGTCATTCCATCCCTTCTCTTTCAGTGATGGCTGGCCCTCCCAAGATATACATCGAACCTCCTGGACCGTATGAGATCGTCCCTGGAGGAAATATCAATGTCACTTGTTCTGCAGTTGCATTCCCTTTCCCCGATATCGTGTGGCAGAGGTTAGACCTTCTTATTGATTACAACTGTAGAAATCATTTGAAACATTCTAATTGGGAAACAGAGAACAAAATATTTTAGGAACAACGAAACAGTTTCACTTCCCGTAAACAACAATGGAAGGGTTCAGAGCAGCAAGATTCTCATTATCAAGGTTCTTTCCATTGAATGATCCTCGAAGGATCAAAGACCATTCAGGAACTAAATGGAAACGCTGAATACTCGTGTTTCGCGAACAACACAGAAGGAAGTGCAGAGAGAAAGATCAATATCATCGTGAAGGGTAGGAGGAGGAGAGAGGGAAGAGGAGATTTCTCCCTTTAAGGTCCTGGTTCTCCTCCTGTTATTCGTGCAGTTCGACCGGATCGAACGGCCGTGAGTATCAAATGGGAACCTCCCCATATCATCAATCGACCCGTCACTGGATACACCATCTACTACACTACGAATAAACATCAACCAATCAAGAATTGGAAGACTCTTCAAGTGCCCGGTTCGTCTTCCTCGATGGAAGAGTATTCATTCCTTCTTCAGGCGATGCAACTGAATGGACGATCAACGATCTTCGTCCTCAGACTCAATACAATATTCGAATTCGTGCGAATGATGAACTCGGACCAGGAAAGATCGGTCAGCCAGTGACTATCACCACTCGAGATCCAGGTGGGTCCCCCTTCCTCCCCTCCCCTCATCATTCCCTTCCATTCAGCCACTCGTCCTGCCATAGTCATTCCGGAAGGAGAAGAATTGCGAGTAGCTCCTCTCACTCCATTCGTAATCTCTTGTAATGTGACCCGTGCTGATCCTCTGCCTACCATCACCTGGGAGCACAAGTCAGTTTGAGTCCAATCACTTCTTCAAAAATGCTCTCAGAACTCGGAACGGAGTGACTCTTACGCGGTGAGATTAGTTAGGGATGAGATCATGAGAAGTAACGTAGACTCTTTTCTATAGTCGCTTCTAGAATATCGCGCTAAGCCAAGTATAGTCGATACTCACTATGTATACCCAGTGCACTCTAGATTAAAAGTGTCACCATGATTCCATCGTGGAATCAATCTTTTCCTTGAGGGGCCGACCTGTGAATGCTGGACAGAAGTCGACATTCATCACTCTCAAGAGTGAAGGATTGGCTGAGAATACTCAATTCGCGTGTGTTGCTGATAATGAAGCAGGAAGAACGACGAAGAAGATCAATGTCACCATCACGGGTTCGTCTCCCTTTCAGTTCACGAGTGAAGAGATCCATTGTAGGTCCATCGGCACCCGAACGAGTGAGATATCAGGTCGATGGAGATAAGGTACACGCCGTATTCCCCTATCACAACTCATCCTTCTCCTCAGGTGAATCTGCAATGGAACGAACCGAAGATCACGAATGGACCGATGGTTGGCTACGATGTGTACTACACTGATGATCCCTCTCTGCCCGAAGATCAATGGAAGGTCTGCCAATTATTGGGAAAATATTGAGACTGACAATATAATGTGTGCAGGTGCATCGAATGGACGATCCCAATGCTCGTTCCACTACAATTCCCGATCTCGATGAACAGAAACCATACACATTCAAGATCAGAGGGAGAAATCGTCTAGGAGAAGGAGTAGCGACTCCTGCATTCACAGCAACCACTTGGTTGAAGGGTGAGAAGAGAAAGAGGAAGAGAAGTTATTACTCCCTTCTCAGCTCGCTCCCCCACTGTTTCGGTTGCTCCCGAGGGAAAAATGGAGTTGGATCCTTCTACGAATGAATTGACTATCGAATGCGAGGCAACTGGAGTGCCGAAACCGAAGATTATCTGGTTGTGGAGTGGAGGATTCGTTGAGGATGGAAAGGTAGCGATAACTATTGATTCTAATAGAAGAATGATGTGGATACAGGACGAATTCCGAGTGTACGACGTGACTTCCATTGATTCTTCTGATTCGACGAAGAGCAAATTGATTGCATCGTCGACGACTCGAAGTGGAACGGCGACTTGTCAAGTGAGAGGAAGAAAGAAAGGAGGAGGAGATTATGAGAGTGAATTGACAGGCAATCAACACCGAAGGATCAGACGAAGCGAAGGTGGACGTTCACATTCGTGGACCTGGATCTGCCCCTCTCAATATCAAACCAACCCCGACTTCCGATGGATTCGATGTTGCATGGACTCCTCCGAAGAGAACGAATGGAAGAATTGCAGTGAGTTACACTTGAGAGAGGGAGAGAGAGGGAGAGAATATACTCTGACACGTGATGACTCAATGAAGAATGATTGATGGATTACGTCACTACTAGATACATTCTTCTTCAGAACTACATTATCTACTACTCAAAGAATCCAGACGCTCCTCTTTCTGAATGGGAGAAATTGATTGTGGATGGAGATCAAAGGAATGCGACCATTTCTGTCGGAGATGAAGATACTCCTTACACAGTCAAGGTGAGTGGAACTTCGAGAAGGAGGAGAATATACGAGTATGAAAAATGAAAAGATTTGATCAGATAAATTGAATCAGAAAAAGAAAAAAAATTGTGAATTGAATTGATATTAGGTGCAAGCGGCGACTGACGATGGACCGGGAATTATCTCGGAAGCAATGGATGTGACCACTGGAAGAAGACGTATGACTAATGAAGGAGTGCAATCCACTAATCAATCCTTATTCCAGAAGTTCCTCTCACTGTTCGACTCGAGATCATCGATCCTTCTGTGACTGAAGGAGAGGATACCACCGTAAGATTGACTGGAGAGTCTCAATTGGTTCAATGTCCTTTCCAGGTGGAACCATCTCAACCCATTCACTTCCGTTGTATCGTGGAGGGTCGTCCTCGTCCCTCCGTCTCTTATTCATGGCTACCAGTCAACACCACCAATGAGTCCGGAGATGTATGCTCAATATCAAAAGGGACTTTCTCAAATGAGTGATAATTTTAGGAGCCAGTGCCGATCCCCGTGGAACAGGATTCTCCAGATGAGCATCGATACACTTCTATCCAAGTGTATTCAACCACTTCCACTAAGAGAATTCTTCTGTGCACAGCCAGAAATCCCGATGGAAGTGTGGAGGACAAACATGCATTCATCGTACTCAGTCAGTTATTATTTTGTCCATTCTAAAAGCCTTATTATATACTTATCTTTATTCCACAATCTAATATCGAATCTCGTTCGAATATACAAAACTTGCCTTTCATTATGAGAAAGAGTGATGGTTCAGAGCCGGGAAGTCCTCCTCGAGACATCGAAACGATCGTGGATGATGATAATCGAGTGACTATCAATTGGAAACCACCCAAACATCCCAATGGAGACATCAAGGTTACCCAATGGAGACATTCGGGGTTGAATCATTCCATTGCAGAGTTATCGAGTCTATCTGACTGGAGATCCATCCAAGCCCATTGAGCAGTGGCAAGTATTCGATGTAAGTCTTCTTCTTCGTCGTATCGACTGATTATTCATCGAATATCTGCAGGTCACAAATCCCGATGATCTGAAGAAGGAATTCCTCCGTGGAGAATTGGAACCCGAGACTCCTTACTATGTTCGAATCTCTGCGGTCAATCCCGATGGAGAGGGAGTGAAGAGTGATCCTGTCTCATTCACAACTGTCTCTGGAGCACCGAAGGATGCCCCCAAGGATGTCGTCCCCACTGTGGCTGAAGACAACACCGTCAATCTGACATGGAGTGGTCCATCGGATCCGAATGGACCCATCCACACCTACACTGTCTATTTCGCCCCTGATGACGGAACTGCAAATGATGATGACTTCAAACAATGGCAGAAGGTTACCATCCTTTCATACAAGATCAACTCATACTCATTTAGATCGAAGTTCCTTCTACTGACGATCACGGTGATATCACCATTCCAAAGGACGAATATGGACTGCAACCGAATACTCCGTACAAGGTAATCTATCGACCACCATTCGAAGTCTCCCTAATCATTCTCAATCGAGGTTCGAGTGACGGCAACGAATGATCTATCCGAGGGGCCAGCCAGTGATGCAGTCACATTCAAGACTGGAAGTGGAGAACTTCCTCCTGAGATTAAGATCGATGCTTCCGAGAAACCTGCGAAGGTAATGTTTCAATGAGAACGTCGTGATTCCCAGGATATAAATGAATATGATTGATTCCAGGTCGCACCGAAGGGAGACATCACAGTGACATGCACAGCCACGGGAGTGCCCAATCCTCGTGTGTATTGGGTACTTGAGAATGGAGAGATTCAGGAAGGATCAATCCTTCGAATCACTGGAATCACTCGAGATACTTCTGCTACTTGTCATGCTGAGAACAATGCTGGAAAAACGCAGTCTGTTCTGCCCATTCATGTGACTGGTGAGTGAGACTTCCCTTCCTCTTCCCTTTCATCCTCTCCCTTCCAGGACCTGGGTCTGCTCCCAATGAGATCGTCGCTCTTCCAATGCCCGGACAGGGAATTAATGTGGAATGGACAACACCCGATGATGTGAATGGAAAGATCGACAACTATGTCATTCAGTATGGAGAGATCGCCGAAGGTGAGAAGAGATTCTCTCGAATAGCATCAACTAGGGTTGACCGTTCGCACAAACGCACGCGATTCGCAATGCAAATGGAATCACTATCATTGCGCAATGAGACGGGTTTCGATTCGCAATGGAGGCGCAATGCAAATTGATCGAGTCTCATTGCGCAAGCGGTCGAAAAAATCGAGAATAAGGGTGAAACATATTTGAATCGACGCAACTTGGGATCATTTCCCTAACATCGCTTTGTCCAAGCGCCGGATCGAACAATGCGATCGATTCGCAATCGATGCGCAATGTAAATTGATCGAGTCTCATTGCGCAATGAGAGTCGATTTTGCCCTCTCATTGCGCAATCGATGCAAATTGCTCGAGTCGATTCGCAACTTGCGTTGATCGATTGCGTTGTGTCAACCCTAG
>LS582093.1:31411-52947 GCA_900490775.1 Pristionchus maxplancki
AGGGAGAGGAGACCGCGCAGTGCAGGGAGAAAGGGCGAGAATGGGTCAGGGATGAGAGGTCTTCTAGAAGAATGGACGAGAGGAGAAGGGCAGGGAGAGGAGACCGCGCAGTGCAGGGAGAAAGGGCGAGAATGGGTCAGGGATGAGAGGTCTTCTAGAAGAATGGTGAGTGGAGTATGAAAATGAATGGAGGTGCATTTAGCTACCCTCTCATTTTCGTTTAGGAATCCTAATTAGGATACGATCGATTTGACAGATGCATTCAGAAAATGTTGATGTAATACCTAAAATGTATTGGGTTTCACATTATCATTTGTGGAGACTTTTGCGTACAAGCCGGCACAAACTCCACAATCGCAATTGATCCCCAATCAAGGTAAACAACAAATTTCGATGATCACAGCCGTAAACGTGTTCGAGCTCATTGCTCGCCATCTATTGCTCCCTATTCACCCTTCAACGAACACGGCTGAGTGGTCTAGTGGTATGATTCTCGCTTAGGGTGCGAGAGGTCCCGGGTTCAATCCCCGGCTCAGCCCACCATTTTGCTCTTGCAACTTTTTATTTGAAATGTTTGACGCAATTTTTAATGTACATGATTTGGTTCTAGCATTGTTAACCTATTTTTCGAGTCGAGAATGTGTCAGATTAAGTAACGAAGTACATACAGCGTGGGTGATAACAAAGGAACACAATCGGAGATCAACAATCATATCTACACATTCACTGCTTGGCGATCGATTTGTAGTAGGCAGCAAGGATGTCCCACGCCTTGGGCGCCATGAAACCATCGGGCGGAGTCTGTCCAGTCCTCGCCAATCCGCGCATTTTAGTGCCCGAAATGAACTCGAAATCCGCCTTGCGAGTCGGATCGAACATCGCCATTTGTCGGGCCTGAAACACAGTGTAAAGTTTCACCGAGCATGTTCCTTTTCGGGTTCTGACTATCAGTGACCCCATGGTTTCAGTTTCAGTAATGAGAGATGCAAGCTGCGAAATCACCTTCTTATCGTAAGCGGCCACTTTGAAGGGAACAATCTCGAGATGGGAGAGACCGGGTGCCATTGAGAGCACCTTAACCAATCGATTAGGTTCCGGACTACAGTACCATTCTTATAGCTACCGTAGTCTACCGTATCCTACCGTACCTTTGCTCCGTGGGTCACTTCATACAATGCGTCGCCACTCTCGCTGGCGGGGTCGGCGATTCCTGCAGGGTCTCTGCAAGGGTATCGATCAGGCTACAGTACCCTACCGTGCATCTCTACCGTACCCTACAGTACCCCTCTACTGTACCTTCCAACAATGTAGGCGTGGACTCCCGCAGCGAGTCTGGCCCTCGCGTGCCACTGCACCTCAGTCGGTCCACCGTACAGCATGGGAGAGGGGAAGATGGAGAGGACCTGAGATCGATAATTCAATGAGTACGGTAAGTAATAGATCAATGATCGCCTGGATGCAGTACTAACCGTCCAATCAGCGCCCAGGAGTCCCTCCTCGATCACTGCTTCGTGCTGTCGGATTCGAGTATCCAGAGGGACGTCATCGTCCTGAATCGATCGATAAATACCGCACCCTACAGTAACCGTAACCCCATCCACCGTACCTTGGTCCATCCTCCGAGCGGGTGCAGCAGCAGGATCGGATTACGGTACTTCTCGAGCAGTTTCGCGCGCGTTTCCCTCATGAGCAGCGCGTGGCCGTTGTGGATCGGGTTGCGCAGCTGAAAATCGATAGTGTTTGATGCTTTGACCTACTCTATCAATCGATAAATCTACCGTATCAATTGATAACTGCTTATCTATCGTATCAATCGATAACTGCAGATTTTCCGTATCAATAGATAAGTATTGGTCCTACCTGGAATACGAAGACAGCATCGGCGTTCTTCTCGGCCAGAATCTTCCTCAATTCGAGAGGAGTGAATCGGAACTTGTCGATGCCGTCGTTGTACGTGATCCGGTCGAGCACCTGCAACTCGGGACTAGAGTATAGTCACGACTATCCTCGATTTGCTTGCTCTCTGTCTTACTGCTACAAACTAGAGCAAACGACTTCATCATCGTCATGACTTATCCATGGGTCATAGAAGAAGCGCTTTAACTAGAGGAATAATTCAAAATCAAAGGATTGAATTTTGCTAACCTCGATATCGCCTCCCAGACAGAATTCTCCTGCATTGAGGATCTGCGCGACTCCCGGATGTCGCTCGTCGATCGATCCGAATTGACGAGCCGCTCGCTCCTTCCTATAAAAATATTTTTATTGCAGACGAATTGAAACGAGCAACATTCCAGGCCTGATGCGTCTTCGTTTCAGTGCACCGTGAAACCTAACCTGTTCATAATGCCTATAATTCAGATTTCCTATTTTACTCTGCACTCAAAACCGCGGTTCTCTGCTTGAAAAACCAGAAGTTACATATTTCAGAAGCTAAATCCCGTACCTCCTATGCTCGAAGATCTCGCCCTTCCTCAGGATAGCGATTCGCTTGCCGCCGTACGACAGGGCGAGGGCGGAGACCACTCGGCCGTCTGAAATTTGCGATCATGACCCCGCGAACTACCGTACTCTATGATAATCTATCTGACCCTCGAAACTACCGTACCTTTCGTCAGTTTCGCCTTCTCCTCCGCATCGATGGTCAGGACGATGGGAACGGACTGGTTGAGTGGTCCATCCATGGGGAAGGAATCCTCGCCGTCCTCTGCATTGGGGTCCTCCTCGCCGGGGAAGAGGCATCTGAAAGTTGTTGTTGTTGTTGTTATTGTTGTGGTTATTCTTTTTATTATTATTTGTAAAATCTAATATTTTCATGTGCCAATCGCAGACAAAGTAATTTTTTTTAGTTTAGTCTGTTCTTTCAAACAGTTCAGATATGTTTCACATAGAGATTATCGTTCATGGTTTGTCGAGCGAAGTTCAAGAATATGAGCTGTTTCCCCATTTATCGCCTATTCCCCAGATCCGAAATCATAAAATGTACTAACTTCCTCTTGAGATCGAGCATCTGTCCGAAGTGGAGCGACTGCAGGTACTGTCGCTCTCGCATGAACCCGTAGAGCGGCGAGGCCCAACCCTCAGCGAGCACCTGAAGTTGTTTCTATGACTTGATCTCAACAATTGATTCCGGTTGAGTTTCAGAGAGCTTATACAAGAAATGGGAACATCAGAAGATAGTAACAGTTCATGGTATGGCAAGTAAAGAATTACAAAGTTGACCGAAGGGCAGAAGCCATCCTCTGATGCGGTCCCTAAAGCCTCCAATATCTTTTAGCAGTACATCCATAGTTATTCCACAAGTCACAGCAGCACAAGTCATTCTAAGTCTACAGGATTTGGGCGCTTTTGACGATGAGGGGGCCATTAGTGATGGCAAATCGGCACGCGACTCTCCTTCTTTCGCGTGCTCTCTCGTTACTCTAGCCGGCGAGATAGTATGCAAATTGGGGAGAGTCGTTGCCGATTTGCCATCACTAGGGGCCATATTTCCAACCACTATCTCAACGATTCAATGATAGCTAATTTTCCGATGAATAAGTTTACCTGCAGCCACTGCAGCTCGACCAGATCCAGTTCGACCTCGTTCTCCAGTGAGGCCAATTCCTCCTCCAGAGCAGGCTTCTCTTCCGCAGTCACGGTCAGTTCGCGGATGGGCGCAGGGGCGAGGGCGGAGAGCGCCTGAACAAAATTATTCTTTGGATTCTAGCGAGATATGCATTTTCATCCGCATTACTACAGTGAAGTTGCTCTCATTCACAAAGAGATTTACTGTTACAGTGTTGTAGAGATCTTTTGTGCGAAATGGAGGGATCATTTTGCTACTGATGATTGGTTTCGAAATGTTTTACCTCCTCGGGGACGATTCCCTGCTGGACGAGGAACTCAAGCACGGTGTTCACGGCGTCCTGCGCCGATTCCTTGTGGTGAAGGACGAGGTCGGCTGAGATTGCGTCATTGTTAGGTAATCATCTCTAATATCATCAGACTTCTACACTGTACACTTCACTCTATCGCTCTATGAATTGAGTGTGAGTTGGGCAAAGGTTTGGGGTTTATTTCAGGGCTCATGACTGTGTGATAGTGGATGGTCCGACCAATCAGGGTCTTCAGTTAGTTTGGAGGGCTTGAAATCAAGCATCAGAGCAGCAACTCACGAGCAAGAGGCGGCTCGTAGGCGGAATCGATGCCAGTCATGCCCTGGATCTGACCCTTGCGCGCTTTCTTGTAGAGATCTGCAAGGGGTCGATAATCTACCGTAACCTTTACCCAACTACCTCTGGGATCTCTCTCCTCGCACACCTCCAGGGGCGCGTCAACGTACACTTCGTAGAAGGGAAGACCGAGCTGGAATAATAAATCGATAATAACAATAACAATAACAATAATATTTTATTATTGTTGTTCCAGCGTTATTATCAAATCGCTTCCAATCTTTGACACTTGGTTCGATGGCCTTTGAGGCTCCATAATGACCACGTTTTGTTACCTTCATCGATATGTTTGAGTGCTCGCTGAACGGAATTATCTCCCTCATCTCTCGCTGAAGACATCACTTTTTGATATCGCCTTATCGGCTTATCGATAAGAAACGCAGCATGCTTCCATAATCCTCTATGCATACGAGGATATTCACAATGAGAATGGGAAAAAATGATCAGCTATACTCCGTTTTGGATGAGTCTGCGACGGTTGTGAAAATCCTTTCAAAAGCGTTTCCCGTTGCCACGGATTTAACTAAGTATGCAATTAAAATAACTACTCTGGAAGATTTTTTCCATTTCTCACCACTTTATGGATCTCCCTGGCGGAATCTCTGTCTGCACGGAAGGGAGAGATGAAGGAAGCAAGGGAGATCAATCCAGCGTCCGCGAACAGTTTGGCTACCTGAAGGAACAAATTATGAGACATTCAGAATCATTTCGAGTTAATGTAATTCTGGTGTGCGCCCCCAAGTTGAAATCAAACACGATTTTTAGTTCCAAGCTGAGACCAGGCTCGGCGTGCACCAGAGAAATAGGAGGAATCAGGAGACGAACCTCGGCGACTCTCCTAATATTCTCAGCTCGGTCCTCCTTGGAGAATCCGAGGTTCTTGCACAGACCGTGTCTCACGTTGTCACCATCCAGACCATAGCACGGAATGCCCATCTACAATTGAATATGTATTTGTTGTTATTGTTGTTGTTGTTATTATTATTTTCAATGCGAGTGCAATCTGATTGAAGGAGTTCTATTGTACCTGAGTAAGGGCCTTCTCAAGGGCGAAAGATACAGTGGTCTTGCCAGCTCCCGATAGACCAGTGAACCAGATCGTGCAGCCTCTGTAAAGTTAGCTAGATATTTTCCATTTTTTTCATTCTTCCGATTTAATGGTCAGTGGTGACAAATCGATGCAACACTAGTTTCCATCTTTATTAAAAATCAAGCTCGCAGCATCTTTATCCGGAGAGGAGTATGCGAAATAAAGAGATCCTATTCCGCTCAATGCCTCACCTGAATCCCTCGTGCTGTCCCAACACTCCGGCCCTCTGTTCCCTGCCGACGGAGTGCTCCATCATCGTGATATTCGTCGCGAGGGTGCTCTGCAAATTATTAATCTCAAAATTACCTTTTCTGCCGATTTGCCGAATTTCAGTTGAGTTTCAAAGGGAATACTCGTTTCTTTCAATAATTATCAATTATCTTTGTATTTGGTGGTTAAAGAATAAGCAAGTAATAATCACGACTCACAGGCTTCCTCTTCCTCGGATTGTCGAATCCGTTCTTGCTGATTGGCGACGCCAGAGGCGACACTCGCGGCGCAACGTCATTGCCTGGCGCCATTCCTGACCGGATTATCGATTGGCAGGTCAAACAATCTTTAAATATGGAACAAGGAACAGAAACAGTTCAAGAGGCCGTGTGAGGAGTTAGCCCATTCACAGCGTTTTTATACATGATTCTGAGCTCGAAACTGATAAAGGACAAAGGAAAATGCGGGGAAGAAAACTTTTTATCTCGGCTTATATCTCGCGATTCTCTCTTCCCTTTCTTGCCCCGATTAGACGATAAGAGGAGGTCCGTCACAAGAGTGAAGAGCATTACGTAGGACTCGGGCAAGAAACTGTTCATTTCTCTGACGAGCAGGCTGGTGGGATAGGGTCCCAAGGTCGGTTGTCGAACAGTTGCTACAGATAATGAGCATATTATGCTTCCCGGATTTTTGATAGAGAGGAAAATATATGAGCCCGCAAAGGTTCAGCGGTACCAAACTCATTCAATGAATGGGTACTGATTGTGAAGAAACTTTATCGAGGTGGTCCTGCTCAATATTGCTCAATACTTATTCAGGTGATTCACTGCTCCAACCATCCTCGATCCCTGTGCACGAACTCCGCTCTGCACATTAGAGCCTCATTGATGCTCATTATTTGTCAAGGCATGTGCAGGAGCCCAACAACATACCTGTGCTATTATCTTTGCGTTCCCACGTCTATTAGGCTAAGAAGTAAGAAGTTGCGGATGGGTTTTGAAGACTTACAGTCCCGAGCAAAAGTTTAGCTACAAATTTCAAATCGTCATAACTTCTTCAAAATTGAGATAGAGACACAGGGTTTGGAGTGACCGGTGGTCAATCTATTGGGTAATATCCCCATGTAGTGTGTGCGTGTGCTCCCCCATATACTCGGATTGCACCGCAACACTCGGATTGCATAGGATGCACTGCAGCATGGACTTAGCCTTCTCCGAATTGGACTTGTCCACTCTAGCGTAGTCCCGCTTGACGTCGCCGTTTCCTCTTTTGTTTGTCAAATTCCACACTGATAGCATCACGAGAATCGAGTTCTCGCTCGCGTTATTGCTGAGGTTTCACTGACAGTAATCGCCACGTGGTGAGATTAGAATTGGGCAATGAACTGACCCTCTCCACTCTACGTTCTGTATGAGTGGCGATGAGCTTGATCAGTCTTTTGATTCAGCACTTTCATTTCGATTGAAACAACGATAGAGGAATTGAGAAATGAAATTAGCAGGTATGGAACACTGACTATCTTCATGCGCAAGCTCGATTCCTCTGTATGACTAGCATGTTCTATCTAATCTGTTACAGTGACTACGAAGGACGTCGAAGCGACCGTAGTCTCCCAGTTCCACAAGCTTTCTCATCGGTTGGACCATCGATAGAGCAAGAAGAGCCGAGAGAGCCAGAATAGCATTTGACATGATCTTAGTTCCGATCATTCTCCTATCCCCTAGAGCTGTGATAGATCGTGCCAAATCGAGAGACGATGGCAAAAACAAGACATGATCTGTGCTGCGGATTTCTGCTGCTAATTCTGTCGTGGAAAAGCTAGTCGATGACGACAGAAAAAAACCTGATAAGACTCCACTTTCTCCCAATTCGCATGCACGCCGACCAGAGGTTCTTCTTATCACGAATATACGTCAGTTTTTCGTGTAAAACGACGTCAGTTTGATCGAAAGTGAATGAGGTCCTCCGATAACACTCCATTCTTCCACTTTCCATGCACATAATCGAGCAGAGCTGCATATCTTTGAACAAAAACGTCCATGCGTCGTTGACAAAGGGAAGCTATTATGACGATAGTCGCAAAGCAAACGAAACACCCCACGTGTGCTTGGCGATAAGTGGAAACCGCTGATCATTTGTGCACGATGGGGTCGATTTGAAAGATCAGAAGACCAGAAGACTATGACGTCAATCGAAGAAGGAAAGGGATAATCTTGATCTGATTAGGCCCAAATCCATGTCATTCGCGGATATGAGCTGATAAATTGGCCTTATCTGCCCGGAAAAGGCCGCTTTCGCATAGTCAGAGTGTGGAAATGACGCAAATCGTGCAAGGACTTTGCCCGACCGAGGCGTTTCCGTGATTTTCGCCTAGACATGACCAGATCGACCCATAGATTTGTCTCCTAAGGTGACGAGAATGACGATTTTCGGAGAAGGGATTAAGATTCGCTGAAGCTTAGGGGTCAGAGAACGATCAGACGAATCGCTTATCGATAAGCTTGGAAAGAAGAAAAATCGCAATAAACTCGGGGACTAGACTAGATTCGCACGTGGAAATACGTAGATGGCAATAAAGAAGACTGAAGGAAAAATTACGAGCTTATCTATCGAGAAAAACGAGAATTGTTTCTCTCTTTGTTTCCAAGCAAGACAATAAGGAAAATCCCGAAGATCAAAGGCGTATCAAGCAACAGAGCCCCGAATAAGGCTTTTCTTTGTTCATCCACAATGACATCGACAGAAGAGGGTTTATCATCGACCAAAAATATTGAATCATGCGCATCAGATGTCGTTGAATTTGGTGATGGGATGATGCGGTACCTTTTCTGACCAACTCTCTATCATATTGTTACAAATACTCTGATTCGTTCAGAAAACATTATCCTAAGGATTTCTCTAACACCTCATTAGAAATAGGGTTCTAAAAGTCCCATCACCGTTGAATATGCCTGTTTTTGGGATTCCCCTTATCTTGAAAGGTGTACATGTCTTTGATTGTGCTCTGGAAGCTGCAGATGCGTGTTTTCTTTTGAAAACGCTGATAGCGTGTCCGATCGTATGCCTGTACAGTGTTGTGATATGCAGATAAACGAGTCACGGCTGTATAAAAAATATTGTCCCACCTTCCAAGAATCCATTTTCTGCTCTTTCGTTCCCATCTTTTTCGGACCGTGACGCATGTCACAAATGTGCAGAGTTTCGCATTTTTGCCTGCAACCATAAAGTTTTTATGTCCACTCAACGTTATCATGCCTATTCTCTAGCCATTATTTCCCAATCGAAAAGAAGTAATCAAATTAACAATAGCTTCATTCTCGTTCGAAATGGTAGGGGTGCACCAGAACCAATTCTCGTGTTTTGCTGGTATTTTGTTCGCGAGCTAGACTCGTGTCTTCCCTTATCACTTCATGTAGCCACGTCTCTACTCGATCCGGCCGAGAATCAGTCCAGATAAGAGTGATTGCGGTGAGAGAAGAGAGGGAAGGGGGAGAAGAGAAGGGGAAAGCCTATATAATTCCCTCGATTGGCACGTGGCTTATCAGTTTTCCAGCGAGCGGCAGCAGCCATGTCCCTCTGCGACGCGTCCGATGCTCTCAAGGAGAAGTCAGTTGCCTTGCCCTAGTCTTGACAATTGTGAAATTAGAGGCTCGCAATAGCCGCTGAAAACCCGAATAGCTTTTCTTGTCCTCGTTGGGACAGTGGATGACTCTGAACGGATCAATGATGAGGCGATTCGAATACGTTTCACGACATAAGGATAGAGACCACAACGTGATTCACCGAAGTAGTCGAGTCGCTTTATTTTCGGGTCCAATGTGTCTCTCTAAGTGTGAATAAGACCATGCTTTTTGCCGTTTGTCGATATCTCATCTCCTGATCGAGTTATGCATCAGAAACCGCGCTCTTGGAGCACATCGAGGGAGGGGGAAACCCCGGGACGAGGCGAAAGTGGGCGGTGCCTATTTCAAGCCTTTGCCCAAAACTGATAGGCAATAGCTTCGCCAGTCGAGCTGTGAGCTGTGCGACGCTTGGAGAGGGGAGAGAGTGAAGGCCGCTCCAGAGCGCGCGCTAGTCAAGCCGGGTTAGAGACAGCGGGGGGAGAGGGAGGGAGGGAGAGGCGTGGTTGCGTGAACGCAGAAGAGGGAGAGGGAGGGGAATGCGCACGCACTGAAAACTTCTAAACTAATTGGCAAATCGGGGAAACGAGTAATCTTTGATCTTTCTTCACAGTTCGTCTTCGAAAAATACAGGGTATAACATATGTAAGGCGCACCTTGCTAAGTAAACTAGAAGGGCCCGAAACCCCTATCCCTGACCTGTTTTTCAGTGTTTTGACCTACTTTGGCTAATCGCGCCAAGGTGCGCCTCATACCAGTTATAGAGGATCCCGAGACCTATCCAACGCGCCCTAGATCGACCAAAACGGTTGAGAACTCGCTTTGCCAATCCACAATCCCACTTTTCCTCGATTCCCTGTCCCTCCAAAAGGGGCGGAGCCTGCGGTCTCTACATAAGGATAACCATGAGGATGGGGTGTCGATAATTGAGCATTTGATCCCACCATCTAGATAATTGAGTGCAGGGACTCCAACCTAGACCCATCACCATTTCAGCCTCAGTAGCAATGCCCCATTGAGTGCACGGAATAATATTCAGCAATATGAATAGCAAACAACTTGACCTCATCCAGGTATCTCAACTCGATTCCCCTTGCCGAGCAATGGGAGGGCTTCATCTGGCCCGGCGGAGTGACGTCCTCTGAGAAGGTCATCGCCCTCAAGGACATGGAATTCACGGAAGACGACGTCGTCATCATCTCCTACCCCAAGTCGGGTGAGCCCTTTGCTTTGATACCGCGCGCTTGTCTCGATGATCGGACAGTGCGCAAATAGACGTTGACTGAAAATATACAGTGTATCCGATCATGAGCAGTTTGTTTCACAGCATGCCCACAAAGGAACCGATAACCGAATTAAATTGAAGCTTTCACAATGATGAAATTAGAGAATTTTAAGTGCAACCCCGGGCCAAAAATACAAAATAAAATCTCTCTTTATAGATTGTGCCAAAAAATACTAAAGCACCTGGGAAAAAATAATTGAGGTTATGGCAATAAGGAATGATTCAGGAACCACCTGGGCGTCCGAGGTGCTCTCGGCCATCGCATACGAGGGAAACACGGAGAAGCTGAAGAAGGTCCGCATGGACGAACGAGTGCCGTGGATCGAGTTGGACCATAAGTGAGTACCATTCTGGAACCATAGATGGTACCACAACTCTGGTATAAATTCTGCTGCCATAGCCATAATGTTCCCATAGCTGTATTCATTTTTTTTGTTATGACTCTAACGGAAGGAGACTATTATCAATTCCGGTCCCACCCACCATCGTAGATTTCCTGAAACTTATTTCGTTTCCTCACTTTGCCCGATATACGTATGGTGTAAAGTGTAATCCTCAGAATGAGTCGTTCATTCACAGGAAACTCTCGCCCGACGCGCCCCTGCTCGCTTCGGAGCGTGGCCCCGTCAGAGAAGGCAAGAAGCAGATCTGGTTCACCCATCTCCATCCCGAGTACCTCCCGCCCTCAGTCAGAGAAGGAAAGTGCAAGGTGGGCATTTACATAATAAATATTGGCTCGTTTCCATCTACGATAAAATTGCGCACTTGTCCACAACTCTTGGCTATGTGGGGCAATGCATTGAGTTTCACACATACGACGTATAGACATGACAGCGTGGGAACGGCAATGAAATCATTTGTTCCAGTGGAAAAAAACAATAAAATTGTAGGTCGTCTACGTGGCGCGCAACCCCAAGGACAACGCTGTCTCCTACTTCCACTTCCACCGACTCACCACCTTCATGGGACTGCAGAAGGGTAATAACAATAACAACAACAACAACAACAACACCAATAACATTAAGACCTCGCCTGGAACGACTTCTTCCCACTGTTTTGCTCCGGCTACATTGCCTGCGGCAGCTGGTTCAAGCACGCCACTGACTACTTTAAGTTCTGCCAGGAAACGCCCAATGTGAGATTCATTAATTAATTAACTAATTAGTAAATCAACTACTAATTAATTAATTCCAGGCCAAATTCCTCGTCTACGAGGACATGAAGGCCGATCTGATGGCACAGATGGAGCCCCTCGAGCAGTTCATCGGCATTCCTCTCTCGCCCGAACAGAGGATCGAAGTCGTCAAACACTGCTCGTTTGACTCCATGAAGGTTCCTTTCTTTATCTTTTTTGTTTAATATCAGAAAGCTACAGCACACAAGACATTGCAACTGAACTTAGTGAAGAAGAGAATAGTTTCGCAATAAGTATAAAACAATTCAAGTAACAAACAACAAGTCAATACTGTTTGCTCATCTTCTGATCCATAACATTTCGCTTCAGCGTGAAAATGAATTATTCAACACGAAATAATTAATAATGGCTTCTTTGTAGGACAACAAGATGACGAACAGGGAAGGCCTCGCCGTCTTCGACCACGGAGAGACAAAGTTCATGCGAAAGGTTGGTCTGATAATTAGAGATAGCACGGTAGGGTGCGATAGTCTTCTGTTAGATGCGTACTTTTGATAAATGCTGGATCATCTGATGAGTTGTTAGGCAACGTTACGGCAGATTGGTACGAGGAAAGTCGCTTGTGAGGTCGCATATCCGATTTATGAGAAAGTCAGGCCTGATGACGAGCGAGGATACTGCGGAAAGGTGCCATGAATCATCTTACTATCACATTTCCAGGGAATCGTTGGTGATTGGAAGAACTACTTCACTGTGGCGCAGAACGAGGCCTTCAACAAGTTGTACAAGGAGAAATTGGCCGGCACCGGACTGGACTTCCAGTTCGAGTGATTCGCCTTCTGATCTGAATTTTGTGTATTGGTCATATTTAATTAATTGCTCATGATTGTCACTTTTTGTACATGTCTCCGCGCCTGAGAGGAAATAGATAAAGACAGATTTCTCTCAAATGTTGCAAATTAGAATGGAATGAGTTTCATAAGCAATCTATAAGGTTCCAACAGGGTAATGCTCCGATCGATCCAAGGCAATCGTACGACACAATCAATTAATTCCTGAATACAACTGGACAGTTCTCAGGGTGCCCTTGTATCCCTGCCATATTGGAACTATCCTAGCGGGAATAAGCTAACCTTTTTTCGTGTTAGAGAGATTTGATGAGCTGTTATTTTTTACGTTTTGCTAATTCTTGCACTTTTCCTTCAGGCCTCGTGCACTGAGTGCATCCCAGATTGCAAGGAAAAGCTTGCGCTATTTTTGCCGTGAGAAGTGGAGCGTGCGGCGTGGACATGTGGCGCCATGTTTGATAGCTAATGATAGTGAAGTGGCCTGTTTCAGGTTTTGCGTGCTCTCTCTTTGATCAGAGAGGCGAGATAGCACGCAGAGTAGAGAGAGTGATAAGAGCGTCGACGTCAGGAACTGATAGCAGTGATAGCAGCCCCTTTGTTGCCGATGCTAAGCCGATTATCACGTCGAGGAGCGATAGTTTTGTGGTGATGAGCAATCGAGGGGATCGAGAGAGGAGACAAAGGAGGGGAAGTCCTCGAACATCATAGAATCAGCCTAACAGTTTTGCAAGGATTACATGAATGAGAAACTATCACAAACAGGGCAATGACTCATTATAAGACTAGCAGTTGAGAGCATTACGTCATTTAATTTTCTGGGTACTTTCTGGGTAAGGGTGAAAGAATGACAGTATCCCGCAATTCAGTAGATGCGCACCTTCTCGATAACAACTTTATCAGTGCCTTGCCTAGTTCTTCTTACTTCTCGTATGAGGTAAGTTATACTCACGATAACAACAAAAAAGGAACAACAGTTGGTAGAATTGTGGCAAATTTTATCTTGATAATAACTCTGTCTTTCACAATCAGGAGTACCAACTCTTCCGAGACGGCCCGGGCGGAAAGTAAGCATTCCACTCCATGAAGTAGTCATCGGCAGTCTCGTCGTCAGCGATATCGTTGCAGAATCTGAATATATCGTCCTGCGGATAGTAGATCAAAGCAGATTGGAAAATTTGGGTCAAATTCGAGATTGACTTACTCCCCAGCACAAGCACACTCCACGTGCGTGTTGTCGACCAACTTGCAGCCGGAGGAAAATGCGCCGGGTTTCTGAATTTTTTTTACATCTTTTTGGATGCATGTCTAGAGATTTAATGTCTTATGCATGTAAACTGGTTAAAGACAAAGAATGGTTTGAGGAAAGAACCTATTCCTCACCCCGCATCCTCCATGAATCGTCGTCTGGTAATAATTCTTCTCCACTATCCAAGTAAGGCAATTGGCGCTGGGACAAGTGACGTCAGCTCGGGGTTTGGTGTAGTTAACGACTGTAAATTGTGAATGTACAAAGGTGTCAATGATGGCTTTATATACGGAATCAATCTTAGAGGTTTTATGTTCTACTAACAAGTATTTAAAAAGTAATAAAGTAAGTGTTTATAAAAATAGCGTGATCTGAATACTCACTTATTCCATCGCCCTCCAACCAATCGAAGACGAGCTCCAACTCCTTGCACTTGCTTGTTCTGGATCTACAATCAGAGTGATCAGCTAATCATCAGACAACATTTTGATCAGATCAGTGATAGCGAATTTTTGACTGGGCTGTTTGCAAATGAGGCCGTTTGAATCGAGGAACTCACTGTACACATGCGCAGAGCGATAGCAGTAGAAGAACTAGAGTGTTCATGGTGAATGGATGGAGAGGGAATTCCGAGGATTTTATACTACCCATACCCGATTCGCTTACGTGTAGCAGTGTTGGCACAACGAGTTGAATGGGTTAGCTTTATTGGATCCGAGAGTGAATTGTGCACAGGGAAAAACTTAACAAATGCTGAAAAATTCAGTCCTGATTTATGTAGCAGTTGAATATTGTTGACAATTATAAGAATTGTAATCTACAAATTAGTTCGCATCGTTTATCATAGAACCTCGGCTGTCGCCTCTCCGCTTCTCCTGTTTCCGGCTTCTCCATGGGTAATTCCTCGTCGAAAGACACATTTAATCGTCTCCTCGGGTCCCGTTTCTGGACTTGTAAGGGTTCTTCGTGGTCAATCTCACTCCAAGTTCCTTCTCCTTCTGAGAATTCACAAAGTCAAATAGAATATTATTATTTGCAAGTGGAAATACAGTTTGACCAGCAGCAATCGATCATTGCTCATCAAAATTAAGATAAGCAATCAAATAAGCTGCCACTGGGTGTGTCACAGGCAAACTACGTAAGAAAGAATTTTTCTTTTGCATGCAACGATATCGTGTTCGGTTCGTTGAATATTTATCGAATAGAATACTTAAGATTCTCAAAATGATATGGAGATGAAATAGCTTTATCTCTTATTTGCGGGCATATTCTCTGACGGCGTCCTGGATCTTTCCAAGGTTGCCAGTAGCCACGACCACACGATACGCAGTGCGGACACACCACATCTTCTCGATATCGTCCTTGCCCGACTCCGGCAGGTCATTGTACATATCGATGATCTGAGTAGATACATCATATTCTATCAACCCAACCTTGCCTTTCTCACCTCTTGGACATTAGGCATGATCGCCTCTTGAAGGGCTCGAGTGTGCTCTTCAGAACTCAGATTACGAGGTATCTTGGAAATTCGAACGAATGAATCGAGGATCGCTGCTTCGAGCTACATGGTTGGAATGAGTTTGACACAAAGACAAACACTTACATATCCGCCGCAGACACCGGAGGCTTTTTCTCCAAAGTGGAATTCTTTCTGCTTTTTGGAGTTGAAGGACCAGAACTTTTCATAGACCGAGTAAGTTATCGGGAGTTTCTCTCGCATGTACTCCACGACCTGTACAGGGTATTAGCGATATTTGAGAGAAGAACACCGTACATCGGCCGTCCAGTTAAATCTCAGGTTCTTATTGGGTTTGTGCGACGCAAGCTCGCTTTTGAGTGCTCTTTCCTCCTCTTCAGTGATCATGAAGCGAAGCTGCCAAGGGAGACGGACTGAAAATTATACTTAGTGATGCGTGCTACCCTCGTTTGAGGTCCGATCACATTAAATAAACGATCAATGGAATCGGTCACCACTGGAGAGCAAGGACAAATGGCAAATTGATTTCCAAAAAGGAGAACATGTGAAAGGTTATAACTCGAACCGGTACAATAGGCAGCATGCTCGTCAGCAGTTCGGTTGATCTTCGCGGCTTCCTCAGTTACGATTCTCTCGATCACTCGTTCGACAGTTGTCATGTCAAAGGCCTGGAAGATTGTGGTTCATCATGCTTACCATACGGTAGAACTTCACTTACCGGGGAGCCATTATCCCAGGGAGCCGCGCTCACTAGTGCTGTAGAGACGAGAAGGAGAAGAAGGAACATTGTGAACGCTTGTATACTATGGAAAATCGGCGACTTTTATACGGCATCTTACCGATTATTCGAGAAGGAATGTGAGAAACAAAAATAGAGAAGCTCCATCTACGTTATTTCATGAACTGCAACTCAGGAATTTTATAAGTCACTGTTATTTCCCCCTTTTCGAACGGCTCTTATACAATCGAGTTGTTCTTTTCCCTGCCAATCGATAAACAGACTTGGTGGTGGTACATGCTAAATAGTAGGGTTGACGAAACGAAACGGAATTCGGAATTTTCGAAAAACTAATTCAATTATCCCCAGTTTTCCGGAAAAAGAGTCGAACAATACCCTTTCCGAAACTATTCCGAAAAATTTCATTTTCCGACTCGCCAATTAATCGAGCGGTGGGAGTTGAAAAAGAGTTGAAAAGGAGTGAAAGAGAATTATGTTTCAGACGTAGAATAAATATCACAGATCTGGTCGAGAAGAGTTCCGTCCCTTTCGGTTATAAATGAAAAGGGTCGAATCTTATTCTACCCTTGAAACATAACCAATACGCAGTCATTTCCCACCGCTAAAGAACCTCGCTTGTCGAATAATGAAGTTTTTCGGAAAAGAATCGGAAAGATCTATTGTTCGACTTAATTTTCCGGAAAAATGGAGATAATTGGATTATTTTTTCGGAAATTCCGAATTCCGAACGGACAACCCTACTAAATAGTCCTTTTCTTCTTGAAATAAAATGACAAGCTATATTTCATCAAGTATTACTTCGGACTCGCAGTTTCAAACGGCTGCAATAATAACATTTCTCCTCCTAGACACCATGCTTATACCTCCTTATGCGCATTGTTTTTTTTATGGTTAGATGGCATTCTGAGTTCCCATGTGAGTGGCGAGCTGTTGGATCTGAATTTCCTCCCTCCGTTTCCGATTCCCTCCGCCCGTATTCCCTCTCGTACCACCACTGATGAGTTACCACCTTTTCCTCGGCACCATCAACGCCAGGACGCTTGCACCCCGGGACAAGCAGACCGAGATGGAGTTCGCCCTTGACAAGATCAAGTGGGATATGATGCAGTGCACGAAGACAGGATTGTGGGCTGTGCCTCATTCAATCTAACATCCTCAGGCACTACAGTCGACGACGGGGACAGTTTTGTGGAGATGAGCAAGAAGGGATCGAGGAGACAAAGGAGGGAAGTCCTCGAACATCAGAGAATAAGCCTAACAGCTTTGCAAACATCGATAGCAATGACTGACTCATTATAAGAATAGCAGTCGATAACGACATTCAAATTTGCTGCTAGGATGAAAGAATCATAGTCTCGATAACAACTTTATCAGTGTCTCTCCTAGTTCTTCCCACTCCTCGGATACGGCCCGGGAGGGAAGTGGTCGTTCCACGTTAAATGGTACGAATCCGCAGCTTCAGCGTCGGCGATGTCGTTGCAGTTACTGAAAAGATCATCGTCATCCATCCGTTTTTATTAATTCAGACATTGTAGGTGAATTTTTAGGTTTCGGAGAATTTGAGAATAGGAATGGCTGACTTACTCCCCAGTACAAGCACACTCCACGTGCGTGTTGCCGACCTTCTCGCATAAGGAGGAAGAGCTAATGAGTTTCTGAAAAATTGGTACATCTTCTTGGATGCATGTCTTGAGACTTAATGAATCATATAAATTGAATAAAGAAAAGGAATAGTTTGAGGAAAGAAGATATTCCTTACCCCGCATCCTGCATGGATCGTCGTCTCGAATTGGCTTCTCTCCACCATCCAATTGTGACAGTTGGCACTAGGACAAGTTACGTCGCTTCGGGGTTTCGTGTAGGAGACGACTGAAAGTTGTATCCATTTCTGCCTCGTGTGATTCGGAATTCTCACTCTTCTTCTCGCCCTCCTTCCAATTGTAGACGAGCTCGAACTCCTTGCACTTGCTGGTTCTGGATCTACAAGGGTGATCAGATAATCATCAGACAGCATTTTGATCAGATCAGTCAAAGTTTAGTTTTGACTGGACTGTTTGCATATGTTTCAGGGAGTTTTGATAATCGCCAGAGGTCTTTTTTCAATGAATCGAGGGTTGTTGATCTAAAAAAACTAAAAAATATATATCTTTATCGCTACATAAAATTCATTGAAAAAATGAAAAGGAACGAGCCAGCAGGGTTTGAAGGTGATCTCAAATTACTAACGGCTTCTTCCTGAGGAAATCCTTCTCGAAGTCAGCAGCCTTCTCATCCGAGTCCACTTTGTTGCAGCGACTGAAAGATAAGGTTTGTTCCCAACAAGATTATAAACGACCTACAGTGCTCATAACTACCGTAACCCATCCACAGTAACCCACTCGGCATGGCAATCGCAGTGCACTGCATCACCCTGCCTAATGCAGCCGGCTGTAGCCGCGTCGTAGGAGGGAGTCGTACCCTGCAGAGATCAAAGATCAGCTATCATAAAAAGTAGAATACATGCAGGAGGTGGTACTGTGTAATCTTCGGCATTGATGTTGAAACTTGAGAATAACTGGGTGTTTCTCAGTGAGCCCAGAACAAGGGTGAGCGCGAAGAGGGTAGATTTCCCTTCTCCCTCCCTTCACTCATTTCCTTCCTTCCTCTCACCCTGTTTTCAATGCATTCTTCCATATTCAACTGTCTGTTATATTGCGCCTTTTCATGTGATTGCCATATGACTGATGATGGAGCGGTGCTCCGAAACGTCTCAATAAACACCATCAATCTACCCTCTTCGCGCTCATCCCCGTTCTGGCCTCACTGAGAAACACCCAATACACGCAGGCTATACAACTATCTACACGCACTTGTATTATCTGACAAATGCAATGGAGCTTCATACAATAGGGACGGTAGACTATCTAATGAAAAAGAGAGCGCGTGGAAGGAAGAAACGTTGATTTAAATTTTAATGGAAGAAGAGTTCTCACGCAACCACTCCAAATCTTCAATCCTCCATCCGACGTGTCCCTCTGCATGAAAGTGCTGCAACATAACGGGCAGATCACTTCAGCAGATGAGGTAACGTCGATTCCTGAACGGTGAATATTGCGATATTTTCGACAATTATCCCTCAAAAATAATGAAAAGTGAAGGCGCTCACTCTTCCCATTGAGATACTTCATCGAGAACGAACTGCAGTTGAAGTGAAACTTTTTCCCTGATCTGAAGTTCAAGTTCGAAAAGGTACGAAATCGAGGAACTCACTGTACACATGCGCAGAGAGATAGCAGTAGAAGAACTAGAGTGTTCATTGTGAATGGATGGAGAGGGAATTCCGAGGATTTTATACTACCCATTCCCGATTCGCTTACGTGTAACAGTGTTAGAATAACGAGCATCAATGGGTTATCTTCTATTCGATCCGGATATAATGGGTTTTGAACAGGATCAGTGATTGCGAAAATCGTTTATCATAATCGGGATTCGAAACACCAGTTTCTGATGTTTGTGGTAGTAGTACCAAAGTGTCTGTCTTCCCAGTTCCCAGGGCAAAACATAAACATATTATTTTTGTTGTTTCAAACATCATCCATAAAAAGCGTCTGTGCTCAAGCGTCTGTCACCAAAATAATTTTGACGCATCTTTACACACAATTTCGAATCGTTTGTTTTTTTCATAAAAAAGTTACTGATGGATGTTTTGACCCGATTGTTGAACTGCTTGCATGGCCCCGGCGTGGATGATCTCTGTTATGAGGTGAAATATTTGTGTAATATTTTATTTTATTTTATTTTTAAATCTAAAAATCATATTTGCATAGATTCGATCGATCATCTCAGTGGTCGTGCTCAATCTCAGTTTTCTCGGATCTGGATGGACTCTGATCTATTCCCTTAAAATTGTGAGTATTTTTAATTCGAGCAGATAAATTAAAGAGATACTGAAAGAGAGATCCATACTGAAACGGATGTTGTTTAAAAAAATAATATTTCAAGGCCGGTGGGTCAGGTAGCTCGGGCAAGGAACCAGCAGAGGTGGCGAGAGAAATAAAGGTAAAAATTTTGCTAAACATTTGCAAGAAATCGCCCTATTACACTTAATTGCTTTGTTTCTCAGGCAGCGAAGCAAATGCTCCTCTGTCATATCTTCTTCGCGATTGCATTCCTGCTTCTCAACTTGCCCATTCCCGCCGTGTTCCACGGAATTAGTACAGCGTGCATTACAATCAAGTGAGTTTTCAAGTCTTCCTTTTTTCCTTTATAATTTCGAAATTATAGTTTTTTCGTCGCCCGAATTGTCACTTTTCATTCCAGACTCGTCTACGGTCACTGGAACGACTATCTCTCCTATCAGTTCCTGTGGTGGCCTTTCCTTATCTTTCTCTCCGTCGTCAATGTCACTGCCACTGCAACGGCTACGAAAATGTTCTACATGAGTGTGCGATGCGCTGATTCCTATCGAGAGGGACTCGAGGAAGTGCTTGGGAAGTTCGCTGTAGAACAGAGGAGGGATTGTTGAGTGTAAAACGACAACTAACACTGAGATTTGATTCGTATTCGCCCTCTGATTAAACAGCTTGATAAACGGTTTGACACAATAAATCATGAGTGAACAGTGATTAATAAATATTTTATTAAGCACACAAGTGCAACGATTGGGGAATTTACAACGTTTTTCTCAGTCCTTCACGCACAAATGCACGATGTCGCATAGAGGTTGGGTACTATTTTCTGAATTACTTCTCCCTGCTTGTTGGTATATATAAATTCCTGCGAGCCGTATCTGAACAAATAGAGTACGATAGTATTAGACTAGATGAGCTCACGAGGCAGGTCTGCAGCAAGGTTTGAAAGAACTGTTCGCTTTCCCGACCAAATCGGTATTTGTATTGGGACTCTACAATGCATTGGAAATTAATGTTTAGCGTATTCCCATTCGTCAACAATATGCAGAAGATAATCGATGCAATACTTATCCACTCCTTCATAAATCATTCATAGCACATTCAAATTTCTCATCTAGTGATACGGTTAATAGCATTTAGCAAAAAAGTGCTTTAAAAGTGCCTTATTTATGACATATGAGAGGGATCGCGAGAGAATCGACCATGGGGCGGAAGAATAGAAAAACATTTTCTAAAATTCTGAAAAAATTACCAAAAGTACTTCGAACGATGCTCTATCGAAATGCGTCGGGCGATTTTTTTTAGAAAATTTTTTTTTCGAGTACGCTCGCGTCAAAGATGACGGTCTAGAGTGAAAATAGCAAAATCCTCCTCCGAAAAATGATCATAACTCGCTTCAAAATAGTGCTAGAAACTTTTTTTAAAAATGATGATTTAGCGAAAAGATCCCTCTACAACTTTGCTGTTGACGTCATCATTCTATGTTGCCTTCCTGCTGCAGGGCGGTCGGTGCCGCAAAAAGAATTAATAACTTTCGAAATCGAAAAGAGTCGGTAAATCCCCGCGGTCATTTTGTAGAACCTATATATAAGTAGTCTCAAAAAATTTTTCAGCCAAATTGACAGAAGTTTACAAAAAAGGAGTCAACTTTTGTAAAAATCGAAAAATTTCAATTTTTGATTTTTCGAGTTTTAAAGCATAAAACGGGTCCAAATGACTTGCTTGAGTAAGAAAACATGTTTTTCACTTATTTTGTTTCGATTTGACCTTACATTTAGTATA
>LS582093.1:60833-71443 GCA_900490775.1 Pristionchus maxplancki
TATACTAAATGTAAGGTCAAATCGAAACAAAATAAGTGAAAAACATGTTTTCTTACTCAAGCAAGTCATTTGGACCCGTTTTATGCTTTAAAACTCGAAAAATCAAAAATTGAAATTTTTCGATTTTTACAAAAGTTGACTCCTTTTTTGTAAACTTCTGTCAATTTGGCTGAAAAATTTTTTGAGACTACTTATATATGGGTTCTACAAAATGACCGCGGGGATTTACCGACTCTTTTCGATTTCGAAAGTTATTAATTCTTTTTGCGGCACCGACCGCCCTGCAGCAGGAAGGCAACATAGAATGATGACGTCAACAGCAAAGTTGTAGAGGGATCTTTTCGCTAAATCATCATTTTTAAAAAAAGTTTCTAGCACTATTTTGAAGCGAGTTATGATCATTTTTCGGAGGAGGATTTTGCTATTTTCACTCTAGACCGTCATCTTTGACACGAGCGTACTCGAAAAAAAAATTTTCTAAAAAAAATCGCCCGACGCAGTTCGATAGAGCATCGTTCGAAGTACTTTTGGTAATTTTTTCAGAATTTTAGAAAATGTTTTTCTATTCTTCCGCCTACCCCCTGGCGGTGGTCGATTCTCTCGCGATCCCTCTCATATAGTTGTTGTCGCTAGTTCCTGTCCTAATTCAATCTCTGAGTTACTCACGGCTCTGTTAAAACATTCGCCCTCGCATACATTAGAGGGGATTTTGAGCGGCGCCACGACGTGGTCCCAATGTTCCTTCTGCAACACTTCAGACTTGCAAACCATCTCTCTATCAGAAATAGGAATTGGTCAGCAAAACTTACATAGAAACTAATGTTCATCCTTTTGAGACAGCACCTTGTCATGCCCGGTTCGCATTCTTCGAAATTTCTTTTAGCACGTCGACCTCCGACAAGTTCCATCTCGAAGTTAATGGGCTGAAATAGCGGATATTAGTGACAAATCGTCTCGGTTCGTCTCTAATAGTTGTAAGATAGTTATCGTGATTGTGAGGCTCCGATTAAAAGAACAAAAATCTCACATGTCGCATCGCATCTTCATCATCAGGCATGACAGCGAGATTCTCGCCCTCGCCTCTGATATAGTCGGCATCGACATACAGAGAGACGCGACCATCCTGGAGCCATCTAAAAAGCCGGCTTTTAGTTAACCGGAAGGACCGGAACCGGTATTCAGGACACTCGCCTCTGGACGTCAGTCCTTTCAAGGGGCACTATTGTTTCAGTGTAGTTCAGAGGAATGCTCACATTTACGGTGGCGACAATCTTGTGGTCCTGAATCAGGGATGCATTCGATAGCCTAAAAGCCGGTCGGTAGCCTAAAAGCCGGTTCTCACCTGTCCTTCAGGTGTGTATTCAATGACCTTGACGCGGATAATGTTCAATTTTTTTAAAGATTTCTCGGAGGGCCTACAATTTTTCATACAATAAAATTAGAAAGGAATGATAAAGTATATTTACCGTCTTAGATATACGCTCAGAGTTGCTTTCTCAACATTTTTCTGGGAAATATCGCCTGGGAACTTAAGAATTGCAGCCTTTTGATCTGAAGCGTTTAAGTTTTGCCAGAATTTTTTTCTTTAATTACTCATTTTTGCACTGTCAGTGCCGCTCGCTTTAATGCGAATTATTTCTGATTTCTCCATGGCCTCAATTCGCATGAGTTCATTCACTTGAAGAATGTTCTGCTTCATCTAATACAATTTTCGAATGGAGAATTGTTGAAATTCTCTGATTCTCTGGAGAACGTAATGTTCATAGACCGAATACCTGTTCTGTTTGGTTGGAAGATTCCGGCACTGGGATCATTATTTCTATCTTCTTGAGGGTCTCGTTCTTCACCGCTTCTTCCTTCTCGGTGAGTTGGCAATAGCTGTAAACGATATATCTATGCTGTGTTTTATTCATGTAAAGTACTCACAGAGCTCCGAAGAGAGATAGCATAAAGAAGAGCTGACACTTCATGGTTTGAGGATGGATGGGATGGGGTAGGCTTTATACAGCTCATAACCAATAAAATCACATGTAAACGAGTGGAAATGGAATGGATTAGTTCGATCATATTTTTATACATAACATTTACAAAACGCAAATAACTGAATAAATGAATCTGATTAAATCATTGCATTTTTTCCTGTGGGTTAAGGTATGAGGAATGGAACAAAGGATAGGCGCTATCAAGCAGAATAGATTTTTTAAAAAAAAAGAAACATAATGTCTTCGATTTGGTTGTTTTTGTGCACTGAAAAAGATGAAAGAGACGCTGAGTTCCGATTGATAGACATAGAAAAGTAAAACAAATCGACAAAATATTTCCCACTGAAAGCTAAGAGCGTGTGCGCACAGAAGTTGGCTGTGAATTATGACAACCTTTCGCCAACTTTCGACAATAAACAATCCAGATGCCACTTCAGAGTAGGGTTGGCTTGACAAGAAAAAACCGCTTTTCAAGAATCGAGAGACGAAGAATGATCTTGCCAAGAAATTGGCACCGTGCCATTTCTTGTTTATTTCTTGAAAATAACCAAGAAATTTCAAGAAATTGCAAGAAATTCGAGAACGTGCGAGAGTTCTTACGCGCATGGGGGTCAAAAAATGCCCGTATTCTGGAGTCAAGTGGCTAGGATAATTCAGAAGCAGTTTTTTTTCATTATTAAAATCCAAATGAGCTCATGCGACGTGATTTTTAGTAGAAAAAGATTAATGATTTAATTTCAAGAAATTTCAAGAATTTTCGAGTTCTTGGAAAACAATTCACTGTTCTTGACAAGAAGAGATAATTGAGTTATTTCATTTCGAGTTCTTGAAATTCTTGTTTGAAAAGCCAACCCTACTTCAGAGTCCATATAAATCCGACAAGCAGTGAAAATTGTGTGATTGTGTACAATTGAATTTCAACGCATTAAATTTATTAAACGTTTATTCAGGAACAAGTCGTCTTGTTCTCAAAAAGACTTCATCCACAGGTGCACGATGTTGCGATTACGTTGCGAAATTTATGAAAACGTACTCCTTCTTCTGTTTTTGTATCTTTATCAACAACGGGCAGCCAATAATCCTCGTACCTGAAAAACATGTTATTGAGCAATCCAGGAAGATCGTAGCATTTATGTATTGTCTCTGTATTTGGCTCTATTGTAAAAAAAATTTACCCTTGGAAATAGCATTCAATTATCAGTGGGGTTGATGGGTGCAAAGGATTTTCACTGGCCACTTTTTACTCCAGAGTCAAATAATTCGATGCTAAAGAGCGAATTCGGTCAACTGACGATGCTGGATAGCAGCATGGAGAGTATTTGTCGCCAGTCAGTCGCAGACGAGTCGTCTCGTCCATCTTATCGAACTTCTTCAATCAATGAAATTGATATCTGATACTGCTTCAGTAGTTTCCCGGAAACCGACCCACGGAAACCTAATTCAAAATTCTCTGAAACCCCCCCCATTTTTGCCTGTTTGTCCGGGAAACTCAGTCAACCAGAATTGAAGTCTTGTAAAATATCAGCGAATCAGCATCCATTTCGTTAACGACTTTACTCGTTAAAACGTACCGTATCTGTCTCCTTCTCATACACGCATTCGCCTGCGCACATGCGCACGTTCAATCTTTCAAGACTGGCGTACCCGGGCATGATATTCTGCAGAGTCTGTTGTTGTTCAAAACCGGAGAATAGAAACGATGTCACCTGCAGATCATCGACATACATGTTTCGCAAGCAGCATCCCTTCTCTTCGTCTCCGCAG
Source organism: Pristionchus maxplancki (assembly GCA_900490775.1). NCBI lineage: Eukaryota > Metazoa > Nematoda > Chromadorea > Rhabditida > Neodiplogasteridae > Pristionchus > Pristionchus maxplancki. The sequence goes on from LS582093.1 coordinate 64,580, forward strand.
ACGTCCTGACGAGGAGTATAACGATTCCTGCCGACGAATGTTATGTTCAGAGAGATGCTCTGCAACGAATATTGGACACGATAATGTGGGTTTAGCGTGCAGAAAGGTTCCTGAGACACGAAGCAAGGCCAGTTTGAATCAAGAGAGTAGTGGTGTATCAGGAAAAGTAATTAGAAAATAATTTTCCCTGAGAAACAAAAAAAAGAGGAAAAAAACGACCTTCCTACCTTCAATTCGGCATCTTCGTCATCAGGCATCACAGCCAGATTTTCTCTCCCGCATTTGTCTCGCTTTCGCCCACTTATCCACGCCCTCACGTACAGAGAGAAGCGACGCTCCTTGATCCATCTGAGAAGCCGGCGTTTACCGGGGCCAGAACCGGCTAATATGCAGAGCCAGAGCCGGCACACTGACCTCTGAACACTCGCCGCCTCGAGTGGCACCTTGACGAGTCTGTAGTTGTCGTCCACGTACAGAGAAGTGCGAATCTGGAATAACGACACGTCTCGACAATCTATTGTTAATATTCTTATGCTGCGGCCTCGACTGGCAGCAGCATGCCAACTTGCGAAGATCCTTACGAGATCCGAACGGTAGATTGCACGAGTCTGAACTTGCTAAATCAGGAATAATAAGAGCCGGTTCTCTCACTTCGCCCGGATTGGGATCATAAACGTGGGTTACCATGAGATCACCACAATTTTCTTTAGACGGGCTGAAAACAATCTTTTATCTTTGATTCTCACGTTGCCAAAAGAAATTGTCCCGCACCGTCTGATAAACACACTGAGTAGAGCGCTTTCCACCGTTCTCTCAGAAGCTTCTTGCGAGATAGTGAAGCTAAGTTCTGAACCGTGGAATGGTTATGAGGGGGGAAATGAGAGCTCACCTCCGCGATCGTCGAATCCCTCGGAAACGATGATAATGGATTCAGAATCCTCCCGGAACCCGACGGGCTCCTTCACGTCCTATAATTGCATTAAGGAATGGGAGACTGAATATTTGGAGCACTTCAACAGTCGATGCAGATCTCTTCGCAATCTCATTGGAATCCGGCCCGAGAGTGTTGTTAATCAGCCCGTGAATTTCACCTGCAAGGTTTACATTTGTCTTTTCGAAAAAGAAAAAAATAGTCGCACGCTTCCTTGCTGCTTTAGCGGCTTCGAGGTTGCAGGTGTGACAGGCAGAGCTGCACAATGAATAAATGTAATCTAATTCGAAATTCATCGACATTGCACAACCTATTTGTAGATAATAATACAAGACAAAACTGAGCTCTATGTAGTAAATGATGTACTCACAGAGCACTGGCACAAAAAACGAGGAGGAAGATGGCCTGCGAATGCATGATTGGTGAATGGATGGGAGCGGAATGAAGTGGGTTTTTATGCAGCTCGTAACTGATTCAACTCATGTGAAACGATGTGGAAATGAATGAGATACAACAATCCACTCCAAGTGAAACGAATTTAGTATAGAGTTGGAGATGAAAATTCGATAAACATCGCAATGAAGATGCGGTACATTTTATTTTTGTTGTTATAAAATCTTCCATTTTGTGATATCTACACGATTTCAATAAAAACATAATTCAATGTTAAGGTGATGTAGACACATGAAAACACTATTTCTGCATTCATGATGAAGAATGTATCTCCAAGTAGTCGGGCCTTCGAATCACGTCATTAAATATTTTGACCGGGATCTTGTATTCTTTTCCTCATCCTTGGACATCTCGGGCTTCTCATAATGTTGACATAATGTTGACAAGTGAGCATGTGTTCTGTGTGCATTCAGCACCTGCTCACGGTCTACCGATCAAGGAACGGTTCTGGTCACTGACTCAAAGAATTTTCACTTCTTATGTGAGCACGATTACGACTGGTGAATGTATCGATTGTGTTGTTGATGATGATTGCAGCAGCTGCCACACATTATGTAGTGGAACAGAGCTGGTGTAGACAACTGCACAATATTATCTCATTTGGTAACGAACGAAAACAGGACAAATAATGGAGCAGCGTTAGTCAAAAGGAGGCAGCGAACCTAGCAAAGCTGAACGACTACTAGTGCCCCACTCTCTCATCCCCTCTTTCATTTCACATTGAGAGAAGGGATGGATGCCCTGGGCAACCCGAAAGAGAGATCAGGCAGACATGACGAACAGCGGAAAATTGAAGCAAATCCAAATTATTGAATAGTATCAGATTATGAAAACTCATTCATCGCGAACCTTTTCAGAGTTAGTTTAATTTATCAACGGCTCCATAAAAAGCAGTTTTTTCCTGCTTCAATCATTCACGAACCATGAATTATCTTCTTCTTCTGCTGCTTTCTCTTTGCGCCTGTGCTCAGTACGATACCCCTATTTCCCATAGAAAAAAAACTTATTTCAGCTCTAAAGTCACGTGCGCTTCATTCTCGATCAATTTTCTCAATGGGAAAAGTCAGTACCATTATCGATTTCCAGAATAGCGTAATCAACTTCAGAAATCAACTTTGTCCACAACAAGGACGTCGTCTGCGAGAGAAGCTGCCGAACTTTCGTTGAGAAGGAGGAGACGTCAGGGATTCTGAAGGCGTGGAGTGCTTGTGTCAGCATTCTCTTTTTTGATTCGTATTTCCCGATTACTAACTCCTATAGATCATCTTTGTGAATTGAAGATGGTAAAACTAATACATTTTCTAGGGAACACGAGAATTGCCCAATCCGGAGTCTGCTAGCTGCCTCTTCCACACGTCGGACGATGCGGCGTATTGTGATTGCGCGAAGGAGTCGGTTTTACTATCTGCAACGATTAAATAAAAGATTTTCTTACAATTAGTTCAAATTATTTCACAGTCTCTGCAACAAGGAAGCAGCGGTCTCTGACGCCGCCATCTTCGAAGACTACTACCGTCGACTTGCAAAGGATCGAGTCACGCTGCCCCACGTGCTTAGAGGGACGTACGTACACTAATAGTCTAATGTAGATCTTTAATTTCATCCAGAATCGACTCCATCAAGTGCAAAGAGTTCGAGCTGGTCTACAATTGGCAGAAGAGGAAAAGTAAGCAAAACTCCTATATTTTCCTTTAAAATGAGAATTTTCAGTCGTTTCCTACCCCAAGAACAGCAGTGACGTCACTTGCCCGGGCACAAACTGCCACAATTGGATGGTGGAAAGAAGCCGATTCGAGACGACGATCCACGGAGGATGCGGGGTACTTCTTCTTCATCATCTTGTTCAAATTTCTGTTAAACTAATGGTAATATTGAATAGAAACTGAGCTCCCCATCAACTAGATGTGAACGATTCTCGAATAAAGAAGTGGAGTGCGCGTGCACTGGAGAGTGAGATGCATTTTTCGCTTTTTCTTTGGGATATCCTCATATTCCGATTTCTTCAGAAACTGCAACGATATCGACGAAGGAAAGGCATGGGCACTTGACCAGACGTGGAGTGACCATTTCCAGCTCGGTCCCTACCCGAGAACTAATATTATTGAATAAATTTATCCCTATAATTATTTTGGTTAACATTCGGGAACAATGCGAATGATTTATTGATACATCAGTGGAATTATTGACATCATACACGCGAGGGAGAATTCTCACTGGCACCGACGGAGGAACGCGAAGAGCGCTCGATTAATCTCTCGATAGTCGTTTTTAAATTATTTGTGATGAAACGCCGGATCGGACCGGGCAGGAGGAGGGTGTACCTGCAAAAAAATTACATGGTGGTATCGCATAACATTTTCACATCGTAATTGCCTATTGGAAGCTGCAGACCTAAATGTCATTTTAAAATGGAGTGTCATTTTAAATATTAAAATTATTTTGAATAGCATGAGGTTTCGAAACCAACACTGCTGGTCCAACGGAGAAAATGTCGGATGTGAAATACATGACGCCTCTCAATTGGTCACGGAATCGAATCGTGTTCTCATTCACTTCATACCAGAGAGCGACGATTGTGTATGTTATCTGAATGATTATCTCAGTTATCTGGATTCACAATTATGATTCCCTTAATTTTTCGAAATAATTGTACGAAATGCACTTACTACAAGTATGAGGTTAAGAGTCTGAGAGATAAAAATGCAAAAACTGATCAGGAAGAAAGATACCTCCTGAAAAATATGAGACTTTTCTTCCGTTCGTTGCTAAGTCAGATCATTTTTCAAAGCATTTTTCAAGATAAATCAAGATAATGTGAAATAAAAAAAGCAGAGCGTCCGATGATTTACCTTGGCTACATTCATTGTTCTTCGTAAAGTCATCAGCCGTCGGACCGAAATCGTCTGGAAAAACTAATAATGTTTCTCCTTCACGGGTCAAAACACTACGTTGAGTATTGAACAGGCGAGAAAGATCAAAATGCCGAAGATCAACTGCCAAATGGCATAGAGTCTAGATATCTGAAATTTATTAATTATTTATTATTCTATTTTTAATATTTAAAGTGAAATATCTTGCATTTGCAGTTTTTCTCTCAACAAATTCCCGATAGTCGCTGATTCCGTCATAGCCGATGACTTTGTATGATAAACTGCAACAGATGGACTATTATTACGGAATTATTAATGGAATAATTACGTCATCATTACGTTTATTATCGAGCAAGCACCAAGAGCAGATATTGATGCAAGCAAATAGATTTTGCTCCACCACTGCAAAGTGTTGCAAGTTGATCCCGTAATTCGTTTGAACCAAACCTTTGTATTGTTCGAAATAGAATAGATCACCGCAAAACGATCGAAACTCAGCAAGAGAATGCACACATTTTGATAATAGTAGAAATATCCGATTAGCGATATTAGGATGTCTCTGCAGGAGGAATCGCTATAGAAGCAGAACAATCATCCTGCATCTCTCAGCTCGTGCACTTTCCCGGACATTGACCAATTCCCCGGTCACCAACCGTACGAAAATGAATTATATTTAGGGAATTACTGGAACTCATTTTGTATAACTCATATTTGTCCAGGAAAGTGCAAGAGCGTCCAACCATGAATCGCACCCTATGAGATAATTCTTAGCAATCCAATCATAGAAGAATCGTAAGAATTCTTCGCCTCTCAAACGCAAAGCAATCCATGAGTTGAGCCATGTTGAGATGTTCTGAGAATTTTGTTTCGTTTCGTTTTGTTCTACGCAAAAATGCATTGATACTCACAATCACTGCTGTAATAACGTAGATTACGATGAAACTCTTGCTCAACGTTGTCCGTATTGCTCGCATTGCGTAAAACACAAGAAAATAGAACAATATGCCCGAAACACCGTATGAAAGCTGGATAATATTGACCAAGTGCATTCGTCTCGCGAAGATGATTCTGATCATTCAAAAAATGAACATCTTAAACTCGGAGGATAAAAAATCAATTTCAAGATACAGTTTCTACGGGCATGTAAGGCTGAGTTAACACTAGAAGCGTATCACCAATTTGGCGCATCACCCAGCAATTTACTCCCAAAATTTACAACAACCCGACACAGGCTCTAATTTTTTCCCTTCCTTTCTCTTCCCCACACGCATGGCATAATTTACACAAAGAGTGATGAAATGAGACGAGAAGAAGTAAATCTTCAACAAAGGAAAAGATGAGGCTTGATCTCTTTCAGAATCTTGTTCAATCAAGACGCAAAAGACTTAGAATTATGCTCAGTTGTTCAATTTCCGAGTACACCCAAAATGAACAAAAAAAAAAAAAAACGGGACTGTGTGCAGCGATGCAAGCATCAAAACGAGGACTTCTCCAGTGGGCATGCGTGTTTGTTGCTTCAATAATTTCTCTATAAAAAAGAGAATTTCCCACATTGAGCAATAGCCTGAGAAGGGTGCAGACTAGGGTGGCGAAAACGAGTCCCGGGTGAGTCATGATCGCCTCTCTCTGCGGGTGAGTCACCCCCCCCCCCTCTGACTCACCCGCATGCGAGGGGGCAATAAACCGAGGGAGTGCGGGTGAGTCATTTTCGCGTGACTCACCTATGACTAGGGGCCGCAAGCTCCGCCCACTTTGTGTTGACATGATTTCGCCAAAAAGCGAGACGGAGGGAGCACAAAGCTCATTCAAAACGAAATCACTCGTCCAAAAGCGCGTTGGATAGCTATTCCTACCCCCTATCGATTGAGGAGGTTGCGAAATGTGCCAGACATATTTGAGTAGGTCAAAATTGATGGTTTAGGTCGCGAAACCCGCGAAAATCCCATTTCCAGAGAGAGCACAATGTTCGCAACCTGAAAATCCGACTAATTCGATTTTTCTAGGATTTTAGACATTTTTTCAGATTTTTATCTTCACTCCCCGGGTTGTGCTCGACGCGCAAAGAAGCGCGGGGGGAGGGGAGCGAGAGGGCGGGGGGAGGGAGAGAGACACACGCGAGAGAGGCTCCGCCCCTTTCCCTCTCCTCTCGCTTTCTCCGTCTCGCCCGGTGTGCCTTGCGCGCGTGGTTTTCGGGGCATAGCTTTTGTTAGAGATAAGATATTCACAAACGGTAAAAAGCATGAGGTTATTGGGTCCCTGAGAAACAGTTTGAACACACATTTGACCCCATGGCGAGAATTCGGCTATGTGCGTTGTGGCCCCTACCTATGACTCACCTCTTTTTCTCAGCTCGTTGTGGACCAAATGACACAATCTCTTCACTGTTGAACATGTTCTGGTCATATGACCATTTTTTTGGACTGTACTGAGAAAGGCAAGTTCAACGGTGCAAAAATTGTATCATTTGGTCTACTAAGAGCTGAGATAAAGAGGTGAGTCATAGGTGAGTCACTCGAAAATGACTCACCCGCACTTGTTTACTCCTTCAGTGACTCACCCGCAGAGAGTGGGGCTGTAAACGCGCGTCTCTCGGGTGAGTCATTGAGAGAG
>LS582093.1:72053-92938 GCA_900490775.1 Pristionchus maxplancki
AATTGTATCATTTGGTCTACTAAGAGCTGAGATAAAGAGGTGAGTCATAGGTGAGTCACTCGAAAATGACTCACCCGCACTTGTTTACTCCTTCAGTGACTCACCCGCAGAGAGTGGGGCTGTAAACGCGCGTCTCTCGGGTGAGTCATTGAGAGAGTCAAGAAGCATGACTCACCCGGGACTCGTTTTCGCCACCCTAGTGCAGACGTTCACGATTGGTGAATGAATTGCGTCACACCCGCCAATGAAAGGCCAATGGAGACAAAGAAGTCTCGTCCTCTGTCAAAGCCCCTCCTCCACTCTCCGTCAGTATCTCCATAATTATGCTTGACTGACCTCCCTCACCTTCTCCTCTGACCATCTGCTCGGGAAAATCCGTTGCATTCCAGGCTCTTTTATCTCTGGTTGCCTCTGATTTTATCTCTGATTGTTCTCATAATTGTCCTTTTTTGCGCACGTCCCCTTTCGAGTAACTATTTTCATGTAATGATGAATTCGAATTCTAGGCACCTACTCTGCTTCTCTGACAGTAGCGTGAGGCAATTACGAACTTGATGTCATCAATACACTACTGGAATTTTATCACCCATCGTAACAACGCCATTCCGACCCGATTTATATAATGGAGCAACAGCTAGGTCAGTTGTTGCATCTGCCTGTTAAATGCGGAAAACATCTTGAAGCCCCCTCCTAACGTCAACTGATTCCAGACACTCAACCGGTGAGTACTTTTCCCGACAGGAATGCACATACTCATGTGTGGTACCTGTCTCTCATCGAGGTCCGCGCGATTCACCACTTCCGGATGCACTACCTGTCATGAATGTGTAAAGAGAAATCGATACGCGAGTTTCGAGTTCAATTTTCACCCAAATGTGCATAGATTGTCGAACTCGATAAATCATTAATCCCTTATTCCCACTGGTTTTGCTGTTCCCACAACATGATCCCCTGCATTGGGGTGTCAACCGTCTCTCTTTAAATATTTCCGCGAGCAGACTCGGCATGGTCAGTTGCGATAGGGATAGAGAGACAGTAGGTGGTAGATGTAGCGGGGTCAAGGAACGAAAAAGGGTGGGAGAGCATTGAAAGTGCCAGCTAGAACGGATCTAGAGACAGAGAGGAATATCTAGAAAGAAGTCTGCAGGAATTGTAGGTTCCAACATTCATTGCCAGAATATGTAGAAATCCGACTCCCAACATGCCTCCGACATGCCAACTCCGATTGTATTTATCGATTGGCCATGAAATGAATACCTCCATTGTAAAGGAGCCGTTGCATCCAAAAAATAGAGGAAATAATAGTGACTAAGAAATTCCTGGGTGATTGTTAATAACATGCGGGGATATTGTTTCTCTATTTTTCTTTCTACCATTCCTTCTTGAATATTCTCTAAGATGCCCTATAAAAGGCTCCGGTTTTCGATATTCTACAAGTGTTCACAATGTTCCTTCTCCTCCTTCTCATCTCTACAGCTCTAGTAAGCGCAGCTCCCTGGGATAATGGCTCGCCGGTAAGCGAAGTTCTACCGTATCGTAAGCAACCCTTCACAATGTTAACCACAATGTTCCAGGATTTGGCGGCTCTTGAACGAAAAATCGAGAGAATCGTAACTGAGGAAGCCGAGAAGATCAATCGCACCGCTGACGAGCATGCTGCCTATTGTACCGGTGGGGATCTATGCATTATTTTACCCTTTCTTTGGGTTATCATTCGGACCGATTCCCCTGCGGAATAACATTAAATAATATGTTTAGTTGGTCTCTCGTGGCAGCTTCGCTTCCTGTTGACTGAACAGGAGGAAAAGGCACTCAAAGAGGAGCTTACATCGTACAAACCTGACGATGAGACGAGATTGAACCACCCCACCGAAGTAAGGAGCCATTTTCCTAGCTACTGTGATACATGGGCTAGGCACTTTGAACTCAACAAGCCAATTGTGATAGTAACCTTCTTGAATTTAACAGTTTTTTTTACTGAAATACCATGTTAAGGTTCTGCCTTATATCCGTCAGCAAATCCCGATTGCTCACTCGGTCTATGAGAAATACGAGCAATTCGTCGTCAGAAAGATGCATGAATTCAACTTCGGAGAAGACGCGGTCGACTTCATCAACTTCGTTAGATCTTCTTACTTTCCTTGTCCCATTTCCACTGTTCAGCTCGAATACTCGGCTCTCGAGGCAGCAGTTTGGGCTTCGAATCTGCCTCGCGATCGATCCCCTGAAGAACACCTCCAAGCCCTGCAGTCATACGGCATGGGCCTTCTCAGAAAGGTAGGAGATGAAAAAGTGCATTTGAATAACTCTCATCTTAAGGCAATCGCCAAGTACAATGGCCTGTCGGAATCGGCCAAGAATGACCTCGAGAAGCTTTTGTGCATCCGCACTACTTATCGTTTCATTGATGCCACTGGCAGTCTTGGACAGATCCAGCACGCTATCAGGGAATATGCCCGCAAATAAGTCATAAAGATACTTCAACTGCATTTCATTTCGATTTTAAATGTATTGAAGCTGAAGTAATGCTATACCTACACAAACACATGGGAAGATGTCGTTTCATTAAAAAATGTCGTCTCCGTGAAACACACGAAATATTATTTTAGAAATAGATTATTTTTACTGAATCGTAGGCTGAATAAATATTCGCCAAGGAGACCAGAAAGCACATCAATTCTTGCAAATATGCTCGATGCACATTTGTCTAGATATAAGCATTACAGTATTCACGATCATACTGTATTCTCCAATTTGAATATCGATTGGTAGTAGACTATTTTCAGTCATCGAAGTGAAATATACCTTCTTACCCAGATGCTGAAACATCTGTAAAATGAGATATATAGATTTTTAAAAGTTCCAATCATAAGATGAGCTCTACCTGAATCAGATATTTGGCATCATCGATGGAAATGCAGGGAGAAGTGAAACTTCTTAAAAACTCAAGACGTTCACATTTACGACTCAAAATTTCGTGCACTATTGAGATATTCAAATGACAGTTTGAATTCAATAGTATCTTTATTGATTTCACTGCTGCAGCAAGTCCTCTGAGAATATTTTCCGTATCTGAATCAAGGTTTACATACGCTATGATATGACTATGAATAAATAAAGATAACCTTGATCAATTCGTCTGATGTTATATACAATAGTTGTCGTATTGAATTTCTTGATTTGACAGATTGCCAAAGTTCTGTGAAGATTAAAAGTTAAACAAATTCGTTGAAATAAACTCACAAATCAATTTCTGTTCTTGTTCGATGCCAATAGAACATGTTATCAATATATATAGTGCTCACAGTTTTCCCCTCAAAATATACGGCATACTTGCGAAGATTCCATTCTTGATCGCGAAATCCGAGAGAACAGAATTCAGATCTTCGCATACGAAGTTTAAGATACTCAAGAAATAGTTCGACATTTTCCCTTTGCATGAATGCATATAGACGTAGATGAATTATGTTCTTTTCTTCCACTTTAATTATTTCGAGCATCTTTGAGACGCTGAGTAACAACATTTTCCATAAGGATAAATATTTTAAATTGCAGATAGTTAGGACAACAACTGCTTTGTTGTTTGGCTGAAAAAACATCCAATTTTTGACACTTTTTTATAATGCGGGTTAACAGTATTCAGAAAAATTTCATCTTAAAGGGTTACGAGAAAATGTGAAAAGCAATAGATAGTATGGGGAATACCTGCTTAGATACCTACTCTTGTGACTAATTCCAATATCGTATTCTGATAAAAAAAATAGAAGCACTTGCCAAAGTCTTTATCTGAAAGCGGTCGACAACTGTGCGTCGTATATTCAGAATCGAACGATCCACAATTATTTTCGAGGACTTGCAGACCTACATATATCCTTATTATTATCATACAAATAAAACGTTCCGAACATAGAAATTCGTCAATCCCAAAGTGCAAGTTAAGTGCAAGTTCATGAAACTACCGAGTTTCACGTAGTAGTTTATTTTAATCGCTTCTTCTAGAGCTCTAATTACCTATTTCCATTTTAGAAATCAAAAAAATAAACAGAACGCGTAGAAAACGTCGTAGTTTGATGGTGCGTGCGGCTTGCACTTATCCCGTTTCCTAGTGAACGGAACGTTTTATTCGTGGTGTACGACAAACTTACAAAATTCTATGATAAGTGCCTAGATAAAATCATTCTGAACATACCTGTCTCAAGCGCTGAAGTGACACATCGTCCAAGAAGATACAGATAGAGACGATAGCATGATTAGGAAGATTCAAGAAGTCTATCGACATTCTCCCCCACTTTCCCTTATTCCTCTAATACATATGTACATAGAGACGTAGTAAACATGGGCGTTTTTTAATAAACCCACTGGCGCCGCTTTTGTTACATGAATAGAATTAGAACTGTGAAAAGACTCTAAAAAATAGGACGAGGTGTGTGAGCTCATCGGTCTTTTCCATTGCTTTCAAATGCCAACAATTGGCAAATCATTACTCATTTATTATCAGATCAAAAATACGAAACAGATAGAAGCATTAAAAGACGGTATAACTAATCAGGAAGAAAACTCATGAAATATGCGGGTAAGAGTATGATGCGGGATTGATCAACGAGAATACAATATGTGATACGTAAGATAAACATTGTGGAACTGGGCAAGAGTTGAGACAATCAAAGTTTTAGATGAATATTCTATCCCAAGCAGACATGGAAATCATTCATTGAAGAGCCTTTGAATAGAGCGGGTTTTATTTGAAATTCTCTGTTGTAAGAATTACGTCGTGAGAACACATTCTCTGGTTGTAATCGAACAGCACTGCCAGTGGCATAAGTCTGTAGGGCTTGTAGTCAGATATCGTTTATCATTTTTATTGCAAGAAGAAGAAGATTTGTATGTCTAAATTATCAATCAGCAATAAGCAATCAGCAATCAGCAATCACTCCGTTGCACAAGAGCCGTTCGATAAGGGGGAAATAAAAGTGACTAAGAAATTTCAGCGGCATGATTGTTAATAAAATGACGGGGGCATAGTTTCTCTATTTTTCTTTCTCTCATTTTCGAATATTCGCTAAGATGCCCTATAAAAGGCTTCGGTTTTCTCTATTATACAAGTGTTCACAATGTTCCTTCTCCTCCTTCTCGTCTCTACAGCTCTAGTGAGCGCGGCTCATTGGGATAATGACTCGCCGGTAAGCGACATACAACTATAGGCTATAGCGGCCCTCTTTCTCGACCCTCAACATGTTGTTTCTCATTCTACGGTGAACCCCAATCTTCCAGGACCCCATCGAGATCAAGAAGTGGAATGCTTCCATCTTAGCTCTTGATCGGGTAATCGAAGGAATCGTAGCAGAGGAAGCCGTGAAGATCAATCGCACGGCAGAAGAGCATACTGCCATTTGCTCGGGTGGGAAATCCAGCTGTCTAGGTCGAAAATCGCGACGTCCTAACATATTGTAGCCCGTCTCCCAAAACATCTTCGCTACATGGTCATTCGAGAGAAGGAATGGCACCTCAAGCTCGCGATTTTCAAGTACACATCTGAAGACGAGAGAAGAGTGAACAGAGTAAGGACCAATTATCTCAACCACTGTGATGCCAGGTCTGGCATAGGCATTAAACTGAGCAACCCCATTGTGACCATAGGATCTTCTCGAGAGCACCGGAATGTGCCTATATGATATAGGCTATATCTAATCGTTTTTACAGTGACATCCTGTCCTGTCAGCAAATACCGGCTATTTACTCGATCAATGAGAGATTACAGAAAATCGTCGCCGACAAGTTGAGGGAAATCCAAATTGGACAAGAAGCAGTCGATTTCCTGGACTCGGTAAATCAGTATTTGGCTGTGTGACACTCGCGCTCTCTCCCGGACATTGTCTATCACCTCCGTACCCGGCCACTAACCCTGTGAAACCGCTATCACTTAAGGATATTCTGAAACTAATTTCATTTTCACCCATTTCACCGGGAAAGCGCAGGAGCGCCGGCTTTGTTTCTCCCATTTCAATTGTTCAGATGCGATATGCGGCTCTCGACTTTGCCGTTGATGTATACGGTTTCCCTTGGGAACGGGAACCGGGAAGTGTCGTCCGTGAACTGATGGGTGATGGCAGGGAGTTCCTCCAAAGGGTAGGAATTAACTAATTAATTAACTAATTTTAATTGAATAATTTGTTTTTAGGCAATCCGAGCGTACCAAGCAGTTTCGGCAACAGGCAAAGACGACATCGAGAAGTTGTGGTGCATCCGCACTGCCTACAGAGTGATCGAGGCCACTGGAAGCCTTGACAACATCGTTGACGTCATCGGAGAATATTAATGAGTGATAAAATGACTTCAACTGCATTTTATGTCGTGAATTTGAAGTAAAATTGATACAAACAACCTACAATATTGAAACACGCAAAAGAAGAGGAAACGAAAGTGACTAAGAAATTCCGACGGAATGAGCTTATTAGGAATGAGTAATCTTCATTGCGGTATCATTCTACATCACAGAAACTGAAATAGAGTAGTGGGTTTCTGATCGGACCCCAAAACGATTAACAGATGCTAAGTTGTTCACACAGTTTGATCGCAATAATGTTCATTCAATGATTTCATTAAATCGGAGAAGAAGCAGTGGCTTTCATTAACACAGAATTAATTCGGACTTAAAACATTGATAACATATCAACGAGAACGAGTAGATACACCGCAGTTCTTCTTTCAGTATCTTCTAATTCGCAGACGAAGCGGGAATGGGTAAAGCTCCGACGGAAACCCAGCCACAGTGATGGCTGCAATGAATGTAATGATCTACAGATAAGTGGAATGATAGAACGATTCCACATCACATTGCCGAGATCTTGTAGTAAGATTCTAGTAGACTTGTAAGGTCACATCATTTGATTTTACAGCAGAAAGCCACTACGCTAGGTGCTCATCGGTGAGTTCGACTTGCTCTTCGAGAAAATACAAACAACTTACGGCATGGTTGATTCTTTCCAGCAATCCGTCTCTGGATCGTATATCTCTACAGTAGAGTGGCTTCTCAACTTATCATAGCCTCCGAACACGAACAATTTCCCGCAGGAGACGGCTACAGAAGGGTGGAATCTATAAATGAGAACTTCTACACCACTGCTTGTGGGCGTTCCTGCACAATCCAAGACAAATAGGTGAAAACGAAATGAGTTTCACTGCTTCCCTAAATAAAACACATTTCGTAGGTTTGGTGGTCGGAGATGGAGGTCGATTGTGGGGTATTACTCGATATCCGGGAAAGTTCAGGAGTGCCGGATAATGAAAAATGTAAAGAGATCAAAGATTCCGCGGAATCCCGTGATTCTCAAGTACTGTCGTCGTACCTCTTGTTGCTCATTCCTTTGATTGAAGTCCAAGTGTTGGTTATTGGGTCGTATCTATCAACGTCCGCGAGGTATTCCTTACCGTCGTGGCTGAAAACAAATTAACCATGGCAAACATGGAGTGGTCCCGTCTCTATGAAGGATTAGCTAAGACGGGTAAAGTAACTTACCCTCCGGCCACATAAATCTGTCCTTTGAGGACTGCTGCTCCAAAATGGAATTTCTTCTTATTCATCGGGGCGATAAAAGACCAACTGAAAGAGAGAAATGAAAATGACTGCAACCCAAGTAAACGTCATTAAACAGCTTGAAACACTTTTTTGAGATCGTTTTCAAGTGCATGGGTAAACTATAATACTTCCTGTTAACCTGTTCGTTTTGGGTTCGTAACACTCTCCGTCGTCAAAAATTTGTATGCGATCAGAGCCGCCGATTACTGAAATATTTCAGATGTCCACTGGGAAGGAACGAGAAAGATGATAAAGGGCTCATTTAAAACAGTACCGTAAAACTTTCCATCAGCAACACATGATGCAGGCGAGGCTCGGGATTTGGACATCGAAGCAAGTAGGCGCCACCCTAAATATCTCTGTGATTTTTGAACAAAATGTATGTAAATATGGTTATAAATTGACTTACTCAAACATATTGCAAGAGAATGTGTGATCAAGGGCATTTTTTTCCTATTCCTCCTATTCGTAAGCGTACCCGGTGTAGCAGCAGTAGTATCGAGCATTTCAACAGTTGCTGTAGAACTGAATCCTTCGAATCCGCTAGTGACGTAACTGAAAACAATTCTTAAAACATTCTCGGGATTGGCAAATCTTTCGACAGTTCTTCGCCAATTCCTTATTTATTGAATGATTTTCATGAATGCATAGGCGTCAACAATAAAATGTTTCACAACACTTCCTGAGCTCTAAAATGACCAGTTCTAAAGTGATACATCCTCACATTTTTCCTTCGATTGCTCCAACTGCAGGACCCGATCTAATTTTCTTCGTGTACATTCTTATCTTTAAAAATACCAATTAAATACATTACAATAAAGCAGGAATCTTACCAATGTCCAGGAATTTTCTTCCGTACTGAACGAGTCGAACGTGTCCGCACGATTGTTTTCATCGTAGCCTCCGATCACGTAAATCTGAATATGCAGTTTACGACTCATTTACTCATTGGGAAGACATATTTTCTTATCAATCTTCCGCTTCATGAAAGAAAATAAATAAAAGGCAACGAAAATAACCTTTTTATCTACGACAGCAACTCCGCTATAATCCCGACTACGTTTGAGATTCTCGCAAACTGAACGATTTTTTTAAATACTAGAAAAAAACAAGAATACAATGCAACCAACCAGTCCACTTGTCAATCACGGGATCATAGAAGGACAATCGATTTCTTATGCCATTCTTAGGGCCTCCTGAAATAATTGAAAGATTGGACAGACGAAGGATTGGACTCAACCCTACGAACAAACTAACCGACGACATAAATACGTGCATGAGAAAACCGCTCGTACGTCTTGAATGAGTTCAACTGACTCCTCTCTTTTGTGCGTATGAATTCCTCAAAGAATAGGAATTATTTAGTTTTTAAATATTTTTTTACAATACCTTAGCTTCATTCACAAGAGCAATGCAGTGGTGGTTATCGACCACCCAAATTGTTTTCTCGACAACTTCAGTAATATTCTCCTCCGATAGACGAGGACAACGAACGCATTGCAGCAACCTATGGATTTTTCATTCACTTCGAAATATTTGAGACTCAAATCAATAAACAATAAATTATCCCTGGTTCTATTGATAATTTATAATTGAAAAAAGTATTAGAATATCAACCTTGCTGCATGCTGCTTTCTCGAGTCGTCGGCTCCAATCCATCGAGAGATTGCATCGAAAACCTTGAAAATTATTATTTAGCATCGTCAATGGAAAAGTACTGCATCTGCAATACATTTTGAAACAATAGTCCAATAAATATTAAGTTCTTTTACCTGCATTTCATCATCCGCATACAGTGAATCTCTTCCAACGTACTCGACGAAATCATCTGCCGATAAGAACGCGAATTCAGGAGTGTGCGAAAGCGAAATGAAGTTCATCTGAAGTGCATCAAATAATTGAAATCCCGAACTCGAAAGTGATTAATTTTCATCATTCTTCGACAACTCACATCCATGAACGTGCGTAAAGCACAGTCAAATTTTCTGTAACCAACGGTTTTGCAGAAAACAAATAAAGGAATGACGTTCAGCACTGTTATTAGTGTTCTGAGGGGATTAGCCTCCAAGAACAGAGCGCATTCGACCATGAATGGTTCCTGAAAAGAATGCTTCTAACCATCTGCAAGTAATGTGCTGTCATCAACAAATCCAGAATCGTTTCGTCAGTGATTCTTATTCTGCCAGTATACGCAACGTCCAGAAGGCTAGCGATCGTTTCAAAGTCGAATTGGGAGAGGTTGACCTGTAACAAAAACTAGGATTTCTATGGTTGGAGCATAGATATGCAAAGATTCTTACCTCTGCCGATACACTCTCAGTCATGTTCGAGTTAAACAGAGCAGTGAAGAACGGAATTCGAGCAATTAGGAGCTCCTGTAATTTGTGAATAATGCAAGATCGTATGGATGTACCGAAACCATCGAATTACAATCTAAGCGTACCCTGTGTCCCTGGATCTTCTCGTCTCCTACAACGATAGTTACGTCGAAATCCTTGAGCTCCGTGCGAAGGGCGCCGTAATGGGCGAAGGCCTGTGAAGATCAAAGATTAACTTCTCTCCTCTAATTTCTAATGTTTCGTCGTGTTTATACAGGGTGAGATTGCATGTAAAGGATATGAAGAAGAACACAAACCTCGGGAACATCATGAACGACTTCGATGGAGAAGGGAAGAGGGGAATCCCTCAGATCCACTTGTCTATCTGCAAACAAGTAATGACTTTTTAAATTATGCCTCAGTTTAGTGTCCATCGTTCAGCAAAAAAAAGCTACTAAATATCATGTCACTGGTAAATGAGAGCACATTTGGTGTACTTACCTTCAATATTGTGGACGATAGGCGCATCGGGAGCCATTATTGGATAATGAAGTGAAAATGAGAGAGGATGGTAACGATTGGAAGACGAACTCACGCTCGAGTGAATCAAATGAGATGGAGCGTCCCTTTCCCTTTCCGGGGTCTTCCGATGTCAGCCATTCGTATCAGATACCGCTTCGAAGATCGGTGGAATCAATGACTTATTCAGAAGGTCAAATGGATGTAAATACCCTCTGGCAATTTATAATTAATGATGTTGCGGCCAAATTCTAGGTACTATTGAAATAACTGTAGAGCAACCGTGACAACTGACGCCTTGAACTAATTCTGGATTCACCTGAGAATAATTTTTGGTGTATGATCTGGTGTAACGTTGAAGTCAAGGTGCGGTCATGATCTTTAATTTACACTGATCTTTGATTTTTTTTCATAGAATCACACCCGCAGCGATCTCATTTCATGCAAAAGAGGGCGAAATGAAGGTGACTAAGAATTCCGACGCAAGGATATTCACAGAAAATGAGAACCCTTTGTTTGGGTATCTCTGCCATTCCTTCTTGACGTCCTTCTAGAAGCTTCTGAAACCGCCCGTATAAAAGAATCCGATTTTCCGACTTTAGGCAAGTGTTCACAATGCGTCTACTTCTACTCCTCTGCTCTACAGCCGCTGTGGCCGCGGCTAGATATCGGGTCAGTTTAAAAGTTATCTATTTTGTCCAACTCTTCTGAGTACTGAATAAACAAACTTTTTGCAGGAACCTTTGACCGATCTGTCATTCCACCGGCTCGTTCAAAACATCTCAGCTCATGAAGCCGAGAGGGTCAATCGTACGACTGAAGAGCATGCTGCCTACTGTTTCTGTGAGAAGACTTTGCGACATTTTATGGGTTCCTGATTAGTAATGAAACCGACAATTCAGTCCACCTCCCGTATCAAATTCGATTCCTGGTTAGCGAGCAGGAGGAAAATGATGTAATGAAGATTGAAGGAGGGCCTTACCACGAACGGGGATTCAACAATACCGACGAGGTAAACTGACGATCAATATATGAAATGCAGTCGAATTTTTTTCAGATCATTGCCCATATTCGTCATCCTACTCCAGTTTCTCTCTATGAGAGAATTCAGAAATACATCGAAGGAAAAATGAACGAACTGAGCATTGGAGAGGAGGCTACAGAATTCATTAACTCGGTAAGTCCTCATTATCAAGCATTTTCGTATTTCGGTTTAAACCTTCAGATCGATATCGCTCACCCGTACTTCACCCTTTGGGCTGGCACTTCTAGATATCGCTACTTGTGGGAAAACAATAGACATCTGCTAAGAGAAATGGAAGAAAAGACCAAAGGCGTCGCGAGAAAGGTATGAAAAGCTATATTATTCGGGAAATGCTGATCTATTCAGGCCATTACCGATTACATGTCCCTGTCCGAATCGGCGAAGAATGACCTCGAGAAGCTGTTGTGTGCCCGCACCTTCTATGGAATTCTCGCGGAGCTTGACGCCATCAAGTATATTGAACG
This sequence comes from Pristionchus maxplancki, assembly GCA_900490775.1. Lineage (NCBI taxonomy): Eukaryota > Metazoa > Nematoda > Chromadorea > Rhabditida > Neodiplogasteridae > Pristionchus > Pristionchus maxplancki. Next base: position 83,976 of record LS582093.1, read on the forward strand.
CGAACTCGAGGAGAGAGAAATGCCCGTGCACAGAGAACATCCCGAAGAGAGAGAGCATCCCATCGACCATGAGAGAGCAGTTCCCATTGAACTCCCTAAAGAAATCCCCGTTGAGACAGAAACAACCACTGAGAGAGAAATTCCCGTTGAGAGAGAGAATCACAATGACAACGAGAGAGAACTTCTCATTGAGAGTCCTGAAGAGAGAGACAGAGACACTGACTGAGATATTCAATAATCGATAAAGCTTCATAATCTACATCATGTACCATCGCATCATGAAATTGTTCGGACCCGACAATACGTTCGGGAGTTGGAAAAGAGAACTGATTTGACGGCAGAAGGGAAGTATTTCACTGCGATTCCCAACTCCCTATTTTCCTATGTCCAAATCCCCTCATAGGGCCAGTTCTCTACCAATCATTGGTTTGTGCAATGCAGGTGGGGGAGTATCGTGGGAACACGACGGTGCGCCGTTAGGCCACTCTCTTCTTTTGGCCTGCTCTCTCAGTTCTCTGACTGGTGAGAGATAGCAGAAAGAGAAGAGAATTGTGCCCTTTGACTGCCCGTGCCCTTTAGTGAATGGCTCGTCACTGAATGGATCCCACTAACGAGGTAGCGGTAATCTAATCTCTCTGTTTCACGTGCTCTCTCACTTCGTCTAACTAGTCGCATCTTGTGTCAGACTAGGAGAGCTCGTTCTTGCGCGAGTTTTCTTTCTGTTTCGTAAGGAAAGATACTGCCTTAATATCAGCTATTCTCACTCGCTCTCGCTCTGTCTAACCAGTCAGTATCATGCGAACCCGTATCCAAGTGGTGTGATGGGAACAGCTTTCGGCCTGTCCAAACTATTCCTTCATTGTCAGTGGACGCCAACTACACTGAGAAAAATGTTTGTAGTTTTGAAACTACAAACATCGCATATGACAACCATGAGTGTTACCGTCAAGCGGACGGAAAACGTTACAAGTACGGGATTGTACGGACAGGCTCGCAAATGCGTCAGAGTTGACAAAAAGTCGCCATTTTTGGAGTATACGCCCTCGAGGTGATTACCTAAAATGCATTTTCTTAGTCTTTTGATAGGGCTCTTCTAAACCCTAGAACAAGGGTACGGTAAAGTAGCACTTTGGTGGTGTGAAAAAGTGGTGTGCTGGGAAAAGCGGTATCCATTAAATTGAAATGTTGCGTTTGACTTTTTCTGACCTGAATTCACAAAATATCACCAAAAAATGCTCAACCACGCAAATACACTACTTTTGATGAATGCACCGCACACACCACGTTTTCACACCACCAAAGTGCCGTTTTACCGTACCCGAGTTCTAGTGTTTAGAAGAGCCCTATCAAAAAACTAAGAAAACTCATTTTAGGTAATCACCTCAAGGGCTTATACTCCAAAAATTACGACTTTTTATCAACTCTGACGCATTTGCGAGTCTGTCCGGTAAAGTACCGGACTTTACCGTACAATCCCGTAATTGTAACGTTCTCCGTCCGCTTGACGGTAAAGTTTGACAAACATGAATGCAACCTCATTACAAGAAAATGTTTGTTAAATTTAACATACAGGCACTGGTCACCAAACTATCAGAGTTGGTAGTGATTCTCTTCTCTCTCCACCCATAAGCAATGGTAGCCTAATGGTTAGTAGCTGGGTTGGTATCACAATGGTGTGATATCGATCCCAGCCTCTCTTTTCACCTTTTTGCATGCTAGGCAAAACTACAAACATGTTTGTTAAATTTTACATACATCGATGATTGTAGTCTCATAGCATACAGGGTGTTTCATGAGCCCACCAGCACATACCACGGCACTCACCTAAGATTCGACCTGAATCTGTCAGCGAGTGTTTTCTCGATGCCCGGTTTTCAACGGTTTTGGACCCTCCCAGGTGCCTCTAGGCCCCCTGTGAACGGAATAGTGTCAGAGATGTTTACTCGCCGAGCTGCAGCACCGGTCAGGTGCAGCCTTCCAACTTCAATGCTATTTTTCGACCCTTCAACGCAATCCTCGAGAAAACTTTTCTTCGTGAGCTATGGCTATTTTTCGATGCTCTATTGGCCTATATAACCTAGAAGTCGATATCTATTCGTTAAACAGTGTTAGAGGCCGTGACCTATATCAAGAAATCTGCCTCAAAAACCCCATTTTTTCTTGCATAGTTTTGTTGCTCTCTTCACGAGGATTCGAATGATAGGTTTGCGCCCCCATATCGAGGGGACTGAGTATGATTCCATAACCGATTACAATTTTTGAAGATTTGAAGTTTTTTTTCAACAGTCCCTCGCCGCTTCATTCCGTACTCTCGTGCGCAATGACCCGGTCACATTTGTTTCAATGAGTGTTATGTTTCATAATACTTTGTTAAAGAATGTAAAAACTTTAAGGACTGAATGAAACATAATGTTATTTCTCAAAATGTGACCAGGTCATTGCGCGCGAGAGAGCGGAATGAAGCGGTGAGAGACTGTTGAAAAAAAACTTCAAATCTTCAAAAACTGTAATCGGTTATGGAATCATACTCAGTCCCCTCGATATGGGGGCGCAAACCTATCATTCGAATCCTCGTGAAGAGAGCAACAAAACTATGCAAGAAAAAATGGGGTTTTTGAGGCAGAATTCTTGATATAGGTCACGGCCTCTAAAACTGTTTAACGAATAGATATCGATTTCTAAGTTGTATGGGCCGATAGAGCATCGAAAAAGAGCCATAGCTCACGAAGAAAAAATTTCTCGAAGATTGCATTGAAGGGTCGAAAAATGGCGTTGAAGTTGGAAGGCTGCACCTGACCGGTGCTGCAGTTCAGCGAGTAAACATCTCTGACACTATTCCGTTCACAGGGGGCCTAGAGGCACCTGGGAGAGTCCAAAACCCTTGAAAACCAGGCATCGAAAAATGACTCGCTGACAAGAATCAGCCATTCTGAGTCGATTCTTAGGTGAGTGGCGTGATACACTTGTATGTTAAATACTACAAACATTTCTCTCAGTGTAAGGATGGATCATAAGGATGGATCATCCCGTGGTCCGAATGAAGATCAGCGACCAATTTACATTTCCAGAATGTTGGTGATTTCCCACAGATGTCAAGGAATTTCGACGGAGGAGTCTCTTTGTCTCTAAGGAGACGAAAAAACTAACGAGGTCGTAGAGGTATGAATGGAAGACTAAAGCGTGAGAGTCGCAAGAGTGAGAAAGGAAGATACGAGACGAGAAAATGAGAAGGCAAATTCACCGATGGAAAAGAAACAGCAAGTCCAAGCCAATCTTTACAGCCAATCTTTACTCAGTCTTCTAATCTCCTCCAATTAAGATCTACTTCTCTATTCTGTCCTTTCTGGATCTCTGTGTTTCTTTCCATGTTACCGAGTGGAACCTTTTTTTATCAACAATGGACATTGACAATAGATTCTAGAAGTTGAAGTTCTCCATCTGAACAGGAGGGTCGAAGGGACCATTTCCCATTGGCTGATACATGATATGCAGCGAACTGCTGCTGCATGGGTGGGTACTTTTTTTACATCCGTACTGGGCCCCGCCCCTCGACTCCTCTCTTTGAATAGGGGGCGGAATGAGAGGCCAAGACTACGCAACCTAAGCCTAAGCATCCATTTTATAAGTAGCTAAACCACCTGAACTCAAGGATCCGTCCCATATCATAAGGGGGGGGGCAGTCAAGTGGGCGGGGAGTGGCCAAAGGGGGCGGGGCCAGTACGGATGTAAAAAAGTGCCCATGGGTGCAAAGGCGGCGAATTGCATCGGCTGAACTTGAGGGTTCTGATGGGTCGACACTGGTGCTGCGATGATTCTCTTCAGTCGGTTCACTTATTGAATCACTTCTTCCAACTGCTTTGAGGGCTCGCATATGGGAATCCTTGGTATAGACACCCCGTAGCGTTTGCTTCGTACTTCTCGTCTATACGTTTCTCCAGCAGAGCAATGCGTTTCTTCAGTAGTTCAATTTCGGACATCCTGGTTCTCTTACCCTGAACGGTATACGTTAAAATCTCGAGTTATGCTTTTCGAATTTGATCGGAATACGCGTATGGTTCTGTGAACATCATTGAATCAATCTTGATCAGTTGTGATCTAACGGAGAGTGGCTTGCAAGTCTTGGTTATGGGGTCTGCTTTTTACATCATAACTCCCAGATCAGATAGAATAGACTCAAGAAGACTCGGGACGTCATCTTTACATCTGGCTAGAATGCACGAATGAGCGAGTGAGTGGTGTTGAAAGAAATCCAAAAGATGATCTCACGTTGTTATCCATCCAACACTGATTGACTTGTGTCTGGCAGTTGGCTCAAGCAGAGTCGATGTAGACGACTGCAAAGAGTACTATTGGTTAGAAAACAAGCAGCAATAACCACGAAGTAACACTGGAAAGGACAAAAAAAGCAAGCAAAACGAGAGAATAGAAGGACTGAAAGGGAGGCGAGTACTCTTGCCCTCTCATCCCGCCCTTCCTCAGGTGAGGAAGGGGCAGTCAAGGGGGCGCAACCGGTACGGGTACCACAGAAAGAACGGAAAAGTTCCTCGTTTCCTTCCATTGTTCTTACGAAACTCAATCGAATTTTCACTCAACTCAATTTACTCAATTCACAATTCAATAAATTCCCAATCCCTCTCTTTACATCTCCTAATCTCCCCGTCTCTCTCCCCCACCTTCTCTCTCCCCTCCCTTTGCATACTCAATACATCCTCCTCTGTCCCTCGTCTCCCCTCCCTCTCCCCCTCCTCTCCTCTCACTATTTATTTCTCTCCTCACCGTGAGTGGTCCTCGCCCAGTCCGCCGCTGCAATGGCCGCCGAACTCATCCAGCTCAACCCCGGAATGCAGGTATCCGAGATCCCGGGATCCTTGGGATCTCAACGAGTTAGGGACCCAGGATCCTACCGTACTCCCAGACCCCCATTCAGGATAGAACATTAGTCACCACCGTACACCATTCTGGACCCACGTGTCAGGACCCTGGTACAGTGGGTCCGTTACCGTACCCCATGTACCTCATGGCACTTGGGGATACGGTAGCGGAACCAGGCACCAGGGAGCTACTACCGTACCCACCCGTGGAACCTGGTACCGTACCTACACCCAGTCGCCCTACCCTTCATGTCCCGTATCATGCTACCGTACCCCTACCCGGTACCATGTAAGGGTCTGGTACCATGGATCCATACCGTACCCAGCTTACCGTAACCAATTGCAGGTCGAAAGATGGACCATCATCAAGAAGCTGGGAGAAGGAGGCTTCGGTGCCGTCTACAAGGTCTGGGAGATCAAAGATCAAAGACCGAAGACTAATCTCTTCAGGTGTCCGGTCAGGGTGGCGAGTATGCGTTCAAGACCGAAGGAGTCAACGAGCAGATTCAGGCGAGTTACCGTACCCAGGATGATACCATACCCGCCTACCGTATTCCTCTTCTTCTTTGGCGTGCCTCAAGTGACGCGTCAGCGTCTACAACGATGACGTCATCCTACCGTATCCCTGACCTACCGTTCCCTCATTGATCTTTGGTCTCTGCAGGTACTGAAGATGGAGGTGTTCGTGCTGACTGAGCTGGGCAAGCGAGGCGGACGACACTTCTGCAAGATCGAGGACAAGGTATACGGTAGCCATGGGCACGGTACCACATCTGGTACCGAACCGGAACCTGGTACCAACGATCAACTTTTCAGGGCCGCTTTGGAACCTTCAATTATGTAGTCATGACTTTCGTCGGAAAATCACTCCAGGTACCGTGACCTACCACACCATACCGTGATCCAACCCTGATTCAGGATCTGCGCAAGGAGGGACCGGGCGGGCACATGTCCCTGGGCACGGCCCTCTCCGTCGGCATCCAGTGCCTCGAGGCACTCGAGGGTACGGTAGTACCACCGAGGATGATCGAGGACTGACTTATTTGTAGACCTTCACGGTATCGGCTACCTGCATCGGGACGTGAAGCCCGGTAACTACACTGTGGGTCGCGCCGAGCTGGGAGAGCTGAGAAAGGTATACGGTTAGGGTACTGTAGGGGTACTGTAGGGGTTCTGTGGGTTGGGTACTGTAGGCTGGGTAGTGTATTGGTACTATAGGTGGGGTACTGTATGGGTTGGGTAATGTAGTCTGGAACGGTTGGATCATGGCTCTTGATCTTTGATCTTTGATCTTTAAATACGACTCATTGCAGGTGTACGTGCTCGACTTCGGTATGTGCCGCAAGTTCACGAACGAGCAGGTACGCGTCTGCATCCACCTCTGACGCGTCAGCCATCCGCGTCCCTCGCGTCACTCGTCCGCTTGCAGGGCGTGATCCGCAAGCCGCGCGCGGCTGCCGGCTTCCGTGGCACGGTCCGCTACGCTCCCATCTCGTGCCACATGCAGCGCGAGTTGTGCAGAAAGGACGACGTCGAGACCTGGCTGTACATGCAGGTATACGTAGAGACCGCAAGGTGCACTCCCGAATTAACCAAGGCGGACTATTCATGACCTCAATGTGTAGATATAGGTCTGAATAGCATCATGTTTTTTACCGTTTGTGGATATCTCTTCTCTATCAAAAGCTATGCCCCAAAAACCACGCGCGCAAGGCACACCGGGCGAGAGGGAGAGATGGGGAGGGAGAGGGAGGGGGGCGGAGCCTCTCTCGCACGTGTCTCTCTCACTCCTCCCGCCCTCTCTCCTCCCTCTACTCGCGCTTCTGCTACAAATCGGGGAAACATGATAAAAATCTGAAAAAATTCCCAAAATTCTAATATATTACAATTAGTCATATGCCAGTGGAGCAGCTGTATCCGATCACTAGAAGTGCCCGAAATCGCAATTTTCACTTCTTTGTGCTTGTTTTTGACCTACTTAAAACTGTCCGATCATGCTGCTCCACGGACCCTTTATAACGGTTCTAAATAGCTACCGAACGCGCCCTAGCTTGTCCATTTTGGTTGCGAATTCGAATTGTAGTCCCTCGGCGCAGGTTTTGCGCGTTTCTCTATCCCCACAAAGTGGGCGGAGCCTGCGGTCTCTAGGTATACGGTAGTTCAGTGGGTCAGATCCCTGACCTATCTGACCCACCGAACTATCGTACCCCTTCTCAGGTCGAGATCACCACTGGCAATCTGCCCTGGAAGAACGTGCAGGACATGAACCAGGTAACCGATCTGACCCAATGAACTACCGTAACCTACCGTACTCCAGGTCGGTGAGTACAAGAAGCGCTGCCGCTTCCCGCCGGCCATCAACGAACTGTTCGCCGGTTGCCCCGGAGAGTACGCCCAGTGCCTGACGTGAGTACCGTACACCAGATGGTATGGTACCGTACCCAAAGTGGTGTGGTACCGTACCATCGATGGTATGGTACCGTACCCAAGATGGGGTGGTACCGAACCCAAGATGGGGTGGTACCGTATCCAAAGTGGTGTGGTACCAGGCCCAATGCTACCGTACCCGTACCGTAACCCGCTCTCACTTCAGCATCATCGACAACCACAAGTACTACGACGCTCCCAACTACGCGCAGATCTACCAAATCATCAGGTACTGTACCTACCGTACCCTGCTTTGGTACCTTACTCAAGGGTACTGTAACCCAGCATACAGTATCCTCTAATACCGTAACCTATCATACTCCTTGCAGAGGATCGATGGCGGCGAACGGCGTGCAGGAGTTCCCCTACGATTGGGAGAAATAGAAGCTCCGCCCCCTCGTTGCCCCGCCCCCGCAAGCTCCGCCCCCTTCTTATCGATTGGCGGCTTACGGTAGTGTAGTCGATGCTCGTTTTCTGTCGCTTGAATGTGCATAAACGAGGTCGTCAGAAGTGATTGTGTGATGGTAGAGCAATGACAGAAAGGGAACCCAAGGGAAGAGTGGGAGAAATATTGGGATAGATTGAGTTGATTTGTCGTCTTCTGAACGATTCATCGGCATCATTTTGTTCGTTTTGGGTTTTCTTTTCGGATTGTGAAAGAGCGGTACACCACTCAACCCTAACAGGTGTACGAATGAGAAGGAACGAGTAAAGATCAAAAGGAAAAGGGCAACGACTCCTCTCAAGTGACCTGCATGATTCATCTTGCGCCACTGTAATAGAAGGCAGGAGAAGAAGAGGATACTCTCTTCCCTCTTCATTCTCTCTCATCCGTTCAATCTTTACACTCTGCCATCATTCTTTCTTATTCTTCTTCATGTGTTTCTTATTCTTGCCCGCGTTATGTTTAATTCTGTTTATCAATCTAATTATTTCGATTGTCTATCGCTCAATTTCAGAGACGCTACACCCTCTCATTGCTCTTCTCTACACGAAGAGTCGTTACAAACTATGAAGAAGAATCAGATAGAACAGGTTAGCTTTTTGTTGCATTTTGTCGCTGATATCTACTGATTATTTCTGGAAAAAAAAGACTAAATACGCATAATACTCATAATTCAGATGATCCGATCGAACTACTCTGTCAACTCCTCTCTTTCTGCGGATCACAGACTCTTTTGCTCCGTAGACTCGATTCTAATCCTCAAATTTGGCCCGATCCTCGAATACAGCTTCACATCGATCAAAGTCTCTTTCTTGGAAGCATGTGGCCAGAATCCCGATGTCTTTTGAGAATTTCATTAGGCATGATTCAGAAAACGTTGCGAAGGAATATCAACTAATTGTATTCCTTTATTGATCCCTCTTATCACGGGTCTCCTGTAAAAACGTAGGAAAATGAAACCCTTTTGCTGCAGAAAAAATAAATCGTCTTTGATTTCGTTGAAACTTGTTGGACTAGCTAAAGTGAGCATGAAGAGGACGCCTATCTACTCTGTTTCTCCAAATTTGCATGTTGAAGTGGTTTTTTGACCTACCACTTCAAAAGGATGGTTCTCGCTTCGTTTTTGACCTACCGAGATCTAACCTTCATAGATCGTTCCGTAAAATAATTATCTTGAAATAACTCAACTAAGGGTATGGTTTAAAATTTCATCTTCCATG
>LS582165.1:3093-21683 GCA_900490775.1 Pristionchus maxplancki
CTGTTGGGGGCGGGACAAGAGAGGAAAACTGCACACAAATAAGCGCGCGAGTGCGCGACATGGGACGACCATGACCGCGCCTCACGGCGTACTGTTGCACGAGGGGGAATAGTGATTGAAAAGTGATTGAATAAGCATGGTTATTAGAATGAATGAATTATTGATGTATTTGGGTAGCAAATTCATGGAATTTGGTACAATTATGGGTGTTTCTGCCCGAAAGGAGGAAGTGAATCTCCGTTTTTCGCATGCTTTCTCGTTCGAGAACTCGCTGTTTTGCTGCGTGCATTCTGAATGTGCTTAACAATGTCCTCGCATGGCACAACATCGCGTGAATGGTGAATCATAGCATGGACGCGAAAAATGGACAAAGGAAGTTCCACTCACATGAAAATATGAAAGAAATTTTGTCCCACGTCACGCTGCTTTGACTACAGTTGCAAACAAGCATCATGTATTTCTCTAGTTGGAAAATTCTAGAACGATAATGAGATTGGTTGCTCTGGGCAACGCAACGCAGCAAGTTCCACATCTTCACACGCCTTTACAGCGTTTTTTTCTAGACACGTCTTTCCTTCTTTGATATACCCACACATTCGCAAAGAAGAGCTTTATCGATTGCTGATTCACATCAACACGACACGATCGGCACGCTGCCCGAGGTTCCATCATCCAGTTTGAATTCGGGATCCCCTCCGGCTCCTCCGCCCCACCACTCGTTCGCGATGCATTGCACGTTCTGCACGCGGAACGCGAATAGGTACTGAATATGGTACTATCTGCAACGAATAGGTACTATCTGCAACGAAAAATAGGAAATACGAAAATACGAGAATGGGAAGACTAGGAATTAACTTTCTTCTCCTCGTTCGAGCACCATAAGTATCAGAAAAAAGGATTTGGGAAAAAAACAGGAAAAATGGGGGCTTCTTGTGCAAGGGGAGGATCCAAAAGGGAGGAAGTCGAAACGGGACGCACCCATCTGGTTAAGGACGATGACGGGCGCCCCTGACGGGCGCCCCCCCGCGCACGACATCGTCATCGTCGTGATGGTGAGCCCCTCGGACGACGCACACTGCGGCAGCCCGCCGCCCTGCAATTGTACGACACTCTCATTTCGCAATGCTCTCTCGCATGTCAGAGAAAGCGAGAGATCATTCGAAACGAGAGAGGCGCGTGTCGAACTGTCATCAAAAGAGATCAGCAAGCTAAATAACACCTACACCCGAGTGATTAATGATTGATTGATTCGTCACAATAGTGCGCAGGAACCACCTTGCAACGCGCGACTAATGGCGCTAACAGTGTCTCTGCCACCATTTTCAATGAGAGTACTGCCATCTTTGCCCTTCTAGGCTGTATCGATAACAAGAGCATTGAGAAGGCGGTAAAATAATGTAAAATGAAGTGAAATCGTCACGTTGCACTCGGCAGGCATGGCTTTCCTCCTCTGCGGACACGAGTTGGTGACCGCTGGAATTCCAGGAGTGGCTGAAAAAACAATAACATCCAAAACAAAAACATTTTTTTCATTAACATCCAAAACAAAAACAAAAACAAAACAACTCGGTTTCATGGGGATGCAGGCGGCGGCAGCGGCAATAAGGCACGTGAGAACGACCAACGACCGCATCTAGTTTATAACTGTTTTCTGAAAAGGCCTGAGTCATCTCTGACCCAACAAGTGAGTCAATGAGGGAGTTACTACGTATGTGAAACTAAAAAAACCCAACTAAATTAGTCAGCTCTTAAACACCACTTGCCCGGCAGAGCGGTGCAAAGCAGTGCGAAAATCCCATCGTGGAATAGGCGCGGAATAGGGCGCGCTAACAAGCGTTAGCCCATGGTTTCGAACTTTCACTCACGTTGAGGAACAATGGCTTCTCATGTGCTCTCTTTCCCACTCCCCGAGGAGATAGGGAATTGATCATGCGTGGAACAATGAGAGGGATAAGATTGTCACTCGGCCGGTGAAATGCGGGGCAGGACTTGCTAAGGTTAGGGGAGCGAAGAGGTGCGTACGAGATGTACGGAGGCGAAAAGAATATCGATTGGATAGCCGTTGAATTCAGATTTTGTTCGTCTGATTTTCTATTGTGTATGTATTGTAGCATTGATGTTTCGTCTGTAGCACAATAATGAAAAAAATCAAATTTATCGTGGCAATAACTCAAATAAGCGCTACGCTGTCGTTTCTTCACAATTGCATCCCGTGCGTGCTCGAATACTGAAATGCAGTGCCATTATTCAGGGTGATCTTCTTTATCGCCCGATCGCGTCAAGCAAAGAGCGCAAATTGCTTTTAATTTCTGATAAAAATTTCAAAAAGTAAATTTTTTTATAATTTCCTCACCTGTTTCTCTTCCATCCCGTAACGGCTCCTGCTCTTGCTCAGGCTCAGTGAGTCTGCGCCAAATTCGCGCCCCACGGGGCCACATTCACTCCCGACGACGCCACCGTTGAGGCCGTGTCGTCGTACACGTCGATGACGACTTTGATGGGCGGGAGGAGGACGGTGGTCGTCGAAGACGGGATCGTCGTCGTCGTTGAAGGCGAAGCCGTCGTCGACGATGGAGACAGAAGGCTGCCGTCCGTGGACGTCGCTGGGTCGTCCCTCTGCTGCAGCATTGGGAAGACAGGCAGTGCCAGAGCCCTCGACCCCTCGACCTCAAATTGGAGCATTGTGCAATGGAAACTTTAGCAAAGATCACCTCTCCGGATCCCTCCAGCCCCGAGCCCTCGACTCCCGATCCTTCTAGCGCATTAGCCGATCTAAGAAGCAGCGAGCGTAGCTCCAGCGGACGCTCCTCGATGCCGGATCCTTCAACCTGGGAAGGCGTTGATCATCTGGTTCGCAGACCAACTCAGAGAATAATCGTAGCTCTATGCTTGATTCATTAACATGAATCTGGTCCTAGGGAGTGCGCAGATTCAAAGTTAAGATGGGTTCTTTCTTGAAAACCTTCCACATGGTTTGCGAGAATTTCTTATGATAAAGTGTTGCAATCTCACCTCAATTCCGGATCCTTCAATGTACAGCCTCAACGCGTCGTCAGCGCCCGATCCCTCAACGACAGAGTCCGATCCGGAGCCTTCGACCTGAAAAATCTTTTGTTCATCATTCTAAATTCTAGCAATTGCTCACATTTGCTCCGGATCCCTCAACATCGACGCCCGATCCTTCCACGCCCGATCCTTCGACGACCTCGACGGGGAGGTCTCCTGAGGATTCTGTGGAAGGGACGTCGCGTTGAGCTCCAGAGGTCGAGTTGTCCAATGGAGTGGGCTCCATTGCGGTCAGCACCTTCAATTGAGGTTTTTTTAGTGAATAAAGTATCGATGCTTTTGTTCATGCGCTTATTCAATTTGGTACTATTCCAATGCCTAACAAACAAACCGTTCACGCTATTTTTACGCTTCTGAACTGAATGAGCTGAGGCGGAAAACAAATAATGTTCTCACCAGCGATCTCAGCTTGGGCGAGAACTCATTGAGCGTCTGGTTGACTTTCGAGTACGTTTCCGACGGCGTCAGAAGCATGTAGTCTTCGATCTCGGCGATCTGAAAGCGAATAAAATAAAAAATCAAAAAAATTCATGAAAAATGTAAATGTTCAACACAACTGAATCAAAAATTCGAATCAAGAATAGCTAAAACCAACCGTATCAAGCGCCTTCGGCAGCTCCACAGCTGCCTCCTTCGCTTGCTCTCTTCGGGCAAGCGTGCGCGCCCGGACGCTCTCCTCGAAGACCGCGACGAGATCCTTAACGACGGTTTTGGGTAAAACCGTCGTTAAGGATGGCAATTCCCGGTCCCGATAAATCCCGGCTAAAGCACTTCTCGGCTCACCGCGAACTGGTTGTCGCTGGCCCAGCTGCTCACGCGCTGCTTGATGCCCGCTCGTGATATCGATTGGTCCTGAAGAAATTAAATTCGAAATTCAGAAACTCAAAAAAAAGAGTACTGGAGTGGCCACGCTAATGTGAGAGAGGTTGAGTGCTTAGAGATAGAGAAATGACTCATCGCATCAACGAACCTGAAAGATCTGCAGCAGGTGAAGACCCTCGTTTGATGCTGCGGATTCGGCGGCCCCTTCTGCAAAATTGGCTTGAAAATTAGATTTTAAACTGGAAAATTGCATTTAAAATCAATAAAATTAAGCCCTCACCATCCTCCTGGCGCGCAACCCGTGGCGCTCCTCTCAGACCCGCATTGATGGATGGAGAGATGGCAAGGAGCGCGAGGATGGCAGGCAGGATAGGCATTACTGAATGATTATTCAATTTTAAATGATTAATAACTCAAGAATAACTCAAAAATGGCTGAATACGACGTGGAAACAACAAAAGCTGTATGAAGTTTGATAAAGACATTGAGCAAAATCAAGTATGAGACAATGAGGAACTGTCTTCGAGAGCTCATCAAGCCACGCTCAGATGTGTGAACCCTGTGCCCCTGCCGCCCTCTTATACCGCTCACTCAGGATTGGTCTGGCTCTCCACCTTTCACGTGTTCTCTCGCCTCTCTGACTGACGAGATAGTGTGGCGTAATGAGAGAGTTGCTCCTCATCTATTTACGCTGGCGTGTGAACTCGTGTAGCTTTTTCGACCTCGGCTTATGCTTTCCGCCGGTGTGTTTAGACAACTGATAATCACTATTGGATCACTGCTCACACACTTCCGGGACTCAGAAATCACCAGTTTCACCTATCTTTCACCTGCACCATCCATCAGGGGGCCACAAGTTCTTGACCTTCGCATGTTCCCGGAACTTTCTCTGTTTGAAAGGCGCCAAGCAGCGATCAAAGGTGCCGAGAGAGCGGTAAGTACTTTGTTTATGACAAGTCTGAGCGGGGAGAGGCGGTAAAAACGCGCGTCAGGAGCGCAAACGGAAGAAGAAAAGTGGGAAAGAGAACAGATTTGATGGTGATCTCAGCGAGAGGTCGTCGGGACCAGGACGGAAAGCACGTGGATTCTTTGGTACCCGGAAACTCTTGTGATCTTCATTGGTACCGAAAAGAATATTTATCGCTCCTGATCTTCGTTTTCTCAGTCCGATCCCGATCTAATTAGTGGTCAATGGGATCACGATTGCACGTTTCCTTAATCGTTTCGGGTCCATTTAGGGTACACCACTCACTCCTCTGAGCTAAAAGCCACTTATGAATGCGTTTTGGACTACATGTGGCTATTTTAACTACCCCGCCTCTGGTTTGATGACCGCAGGTCACTCAATGTAACTAAATATGGTGAAATGCGGTGTTTCCCTGCTGCTCTCGAGTGCATTGCGGGTTCGCTGGGCTCACTCAAGGGTTGCTTAATGTACTCGGGAGGGATGCCCCCGGCTCCTCGTTTTCTCCCACTCACTTTAAATTTCCGCATTTGCGCAGCGCGTGGGAGGCGGGTTAGCTCTAAGCATTACCCATTTTTGTCTTTATCCCTTGAGTTGTAGCAGCCAGGCAGCGCGGATTCTTGTACAATTTGGACATGATCGCTGTTGCTTCATTGCACACTGGTGAGGCTTAACGCATTTCAGCCTCGTTTTATTGCATTACTTCACCAGAACTGATGCTCACGCTGCTGCTGTTCACTGCATCGCTGCAGGCTTCTGAAGGGTGCTTCAAGACGCCGGGAGTTACTACGCCGGCCCCGGCTGCTGGTGATCTTTGGCACCATGGCGAATATCGAGGTATTAACTAATTACTTCATTAATTAACTGAATATTTATGTTGATAATTAACTAATTAATTAATAATTAATCAATGCAGCGCAACAACGGTGACGGCGTCACCATGGACGGCGATGACGGAAATGTGGACGGCACGGCGACGCTGACGGTGACCTGTAATGCTGCTGGTACGCTTTCTCGTGTTCAAGCTGATCATTTCCATTACATAAAAACCGGGAGTCCGAGACCGGTAAGTAGCAGTATGTGGAAGCGTCCTAATTGCAGGAACCGGCTGGGTGTTCATGGGCGTGGTCATCACACAGGCTGAGTGTGCCTCATCGTGAACGGCATCTAAGCAGAATGTAATCACAGGACACTGAGAGCAGTTGCGGTTTCTCAGTAAAGTTGACAGCAATCAATGTGATTTCTCGTACCCGAGTTCATTGTGATTAGTTCTCCATGATTTGGGTTGGTTTACAGAGCCACAGATGGCGCTGAGTGTCGTTATTGTATTATTAATTATATTTATCCGATGCATAGATCAGGAGCGGAATGGGCGATAAACAAAGAAGTTCACGAAGCTGTTCATGCGTTTCGGACTAGATTTTGCTGACTTTTTTCTATATGATTCGCCCGAACATCCACGGGTAATGGAAATTTCTATAGAAATCGCACGAGGACATCCAGGGGTCGCCACCCACTCAAATAAAGCCCAATAAGGCACATCAGTCCACAACAGCGATCGAAATGTGTGTTTCTCTGCTGCTCTCGAGTTCCTCCACAGTTTGCCGCCCACTCGAGATTCAATTAATGACCTCAAGTGCATTGCCCCGTGGCTCCGCTATGTTCTCCCCCGCACTTTCCATCTCTGTATTTGTGCACCTAACGCGTGGGATTAGCTTTATCTCAACCCACTTCATTCTTCCGTCTGCTGGGTATTCTTACCCGGATTGCGGTAATTTCGTTCAATTCCCGATGATTGTTTCTAGTTCAGTTTCGATGATCACACCTTCACTTGCTGTTTGCATGCACTCAAGCGGGGATTTCACATTCAACCGAATGTATCAAGAGCATCATTTTTCTTATTTATCTATCAGTTTCGATGATCACACTATGCATAATCCTTGCGGGCACGTTGCGCCCCAGTGAGGGCTGCTTCCGCAGTGACGACGCCTACAACGACAACAACAACGACGACTACTACGGCAGCCCCCCGCGGCTGGTCAGCTCCTTTTCGAATATTTTCTGCCCATTTTCTACAATAATAAACCCGTTTCCAGTCTGCACAATGTGCGCGCAAAATCTTATTATGTTTTTTTTTCTCTTTTCTTCAGATAAAGTGCGTTAAAGACAATAGTTGCTAGCCCATCTTCATTCCAGAGCGACGTCACCTCGACGACAACCGGGTGCGCAGTGCGCACACTTACTTGTGTGGGCACGATGGCCAATATCGAGGTTTGTCTCCTCCGCCTTTTTCAATATCTCAATCGACAATGCAGATCAACAATGGCGACGGCGTCATCATGGACGGCGACTACGGGAATGTGGACGGCACGGCGACGCTGACGAGTTACAAATCTCATTAAATTTTCTCACTTGAGATAGCAAAAAAGTCGACCGGGAATCGAAACTGGAATGGCAGAAACGAAAAGTCTCAATTGTATTTTAGCGCTCGTTAATCTCTGATGTCAATGCTACGTCGGTATGGTCGACTCGGTAAGGGTCGCAAACTTGCACGTTAATGTCGTGGGTTCGATCCCCGGTGATTGCGGACGATTTTTGCTGATTTTTCGAAAGTTGATTTTTTTCCTCCTGGCATCTGACACCCAAAAAATCAAACTTTTGCTAAAATCGAAGAATTACATTCCAAATTGTGGCAAACACCTTGCATGATAATTAAATCATATTTTTGGGAATTTGAACAAATCAGTTCAAGCTTATTGAAGCTTTATTTGTCGGTTACAGTGTTATATGCAAAACTCGAAGCTACTTCGGAAAGCGAGTTACGGAATAGCCAAAAATCAGCAAAAATGATCTGCAGGCACCGGGGGTCGAACCCGTGACATTTGCGAGTAAGTTTGGGACCCTTACCGGGTCGACCATGCCGACGTAGCATTGGCATAAGAGATCAACGAGAATATGGAAAAATCGATCATAAAACTATTCAATCTAATTCAAACCCCTTCATCCAATATACCAAAATGACCGGGAGAACGAGCTCTACAATCCGGCAGCGAACTAGAGTTTACCACTCCGATTGAAAAAATCGATTTTTTTCTGGAAAACGAAAAAAAATCACGATACAAAAATATGAGACGAATCGCGAGAGAATCACCCATTTTCGAGCTCCCTGTGCGATCCGCCAAAAGTTTTTCCTATCATCCCCCAAAGTTAACCCAAGGTACTTCGAACGATGCTCTTTGAAACTGCGCTTCACGAATTTTGATATCGGGTCTCAATTTCGCAATACCAAAGATCAAAGATCAAGTATGCAACCGGTTTTCGCGAAATGCTCGTCACGGAAATGATCATAACTCGGCTCAAAATAAAGATATTGACCCGATCAAAGTTGCATTAGAGAGATAAAAGATCGGACAACATTTCGCAACACTGAAACTCATTCCTGGATAATGCGCTGGTGCGGAGCGGTCGGGTGGGCGTCAAGATGCTGCAAGTATGGGGATACCGATTTGTTTGGAAAATAACTATGTTTTTTTCAAAGAACCTATTTATGTCTAAAAAATATCCAAAAATTAGACGAATCGGAGAGGGGAAAAAAATGGGGGCTCACTTTTGTCCGCCGGCTCGAAAATGAGTTTTGGAAAAAATCATGTTGGCCATTCCATTTCTTCACATATGTGCTCAAAGTTATGAAATATTATTAGAAACAAGCAAAAAATTCCATTGGAGCACTATACAGGTCCATTAAAGAGAGAAAAATCGATATTCTGACCCATGGTAACCCGCATTTTCAAAGTGCTCTGAATTCGTGCCCGTTCAACTTTCCATTGCTTTTAAAAGTGCTTTAGGGGTAACTTTACACGTAGAACTCGAAAATCTACCTTAGGAAGTGGTATCTTTAAACCCGACCCAGACCCCTTGGAACCCACTCTGGAGCCAAGAGGTATGTGGTACCTCAGAAATATTGTCTCAAACCTACACATATGATAGTGAATATTGTAGATCTCGACGAGATAAGCATTTTCTGTGAAGAAAGTAAAGGTCTAGCTCCTCTTAGAAAAAAGTTATATCGGTCGGGAAAAATGTTGAAATTTTCGGCCAAGAAAGATACGATCGGTTTTTTTGTGAGACCGGATTTCAAACTGAAATTGGAAACCATTAATCTTTCGAATGGAAATTATTTTCAAATCTGTTCATGCAAAACTCGAAAATCCACCTTAGGACTCCATATCTTCAACACTCACTCATAGCCGTGGCACAATTTCCGCAGTAGGGGATCATGCGCCTGTTCACAAAACTTATCTCACGCCCGCAAATGTGGTTCAAATTCTTGTAATTCATGTAAAAGATTATTTTTGTGAAAAAAGTGAACGGTTATGTAAAACAATAATTTTATCACGAATATTTATTCAAATTTGTTTAAACAACAACAGATAGCATTGACAATGATTAGATTTATCTTCCCATACTCCTTCTCTTCCTCCCTGTCGAATTCTCCTCCTTCTCAAAGATTTCGTCTCTGTGAGCCAGAATAATATCTCGCACGAACTCTTCATCATCACTATCCCTGAAATCTTCTGCAACAGCTTCTTCCTCTTCGTCATTTGAATCATCAAGCGAATCATTGGGTGTGGTAGGGGGCTTCTTCTTCTTTGCTGTTGATGACGACGGATCCTCCTTGTTCAGTTCCACTCGAAAGATAGATTTGATCTGTGTGATAGACAGTCGGTTTCTTGGGTAAATTTGCAGATTTCCGTCTTCATCTCTTGCGTTCTTCATGAAAGTCTCCGCTTCATGCGCGTTCGCTTTTTTGTTCTCCGCCCTTTTCTCAGCAAAGAATCTGCGAATTAGCTTTCGAGCCTGCTCGTCGTTCGCATTCCTCTTCTTTGTTTCACGAAGGGCCCATCCTTGCGGAAGATCAGAGACTTGTCCATGCACAGCACTGTTCACCAATCCATCTACTGGGGATGTAGTCGTATTTGCTACGAGGGAAAGGGAAGCCATCTCGACGCAGTAGTCATGGATCGTTTTGCGTTCAAGTTTGTATTCGTGCTTGCCGGAGATGATATGTCTTTGGAGTTGGTGGAACGATCGGAACTCTTTGATGCAGCCTTCCTCCAAGCAGTGGAGCATTCTAGAGGTACCAGAGGACTCCTTCTTTACGATCACAGTAGAACTCGTCTCTCTTGCTCCATGAGAGGTGCTTGAGAGCCAGAAGAGATCATTGAGGGCAGCGGTGTGCCCTCCACTACGAACAGTCGCCAATTGACCGTCGCATTGTTCGAGGCTTTGATGTTCAAAAAGTAGTCCTTTGCCAATGGAACGATGACGTCTCAGACGTATCCCGCGGCTCTGAAATGATCGTGATCTTTTTCGAGTGAAAGAGAGGAAAGTTTAATACAACACACATTTTCTTGAAAAATACCTCAAATTCGAAGCTTGAGTATGATGTTATGTTTGTAATTTTTATCTCTGCATTCTTCGCATTCGAAATAGTGCATTGATGAATGCTCACTCCATTGAGCAATTTTCCGGTTGTAACAGCTTTGAAGAACTCCTCTGCTGTTTCTACCTTTCCTCGAGTTGATGTGACATGGTCTCGGGTCTTGCCCTTGACTCTCGCAGAACCTGATAAGAAGTAGGATATAAAAATGATGATACATTCTAATTTTGTACCTCTGTCGCATGGCCCTTTGCCTGCCTGGGCTTCAGAAAATAGAAGTCCGTCGATTTTCATATTAATCTTCTTCTGAAGTTTGTAAAGTGAACAGATTAGCGGAGCGTTTCGATAGCATCCTTAAAATAACACATTCTATATCTTACCACCGATATTTAATGAAATCAAAATCACCTGCACAATCAGAACGAAGAATCACACGATTGATTCCCATCTTTTTCAACTCGAGGAGGAAAGATTCAATGACGAGATACACAGCGATTCCATCCTGAAAAATATTTTTGAATGATTATAGATAAGGATAAGAATTACCTGCTTCTCTCCGGGCATAAAAATGTGAACGGAAAGATGCTCGGCAGGTTTTCCGTCGATTACGGTCTCAGCATGACTCATGTGGTATGCGATTCCACTCTTAGCGTAGTACTCTGTTTGCTTTTCACGGGCATACAAGGGGCATAGTTTCTGTGCCCAGTCGAGGGTCACGATGGCCTGTCCGGATTTGAGAGACTTGACATATTCCGTCTTCTCCATGTGTGAGAGAGAGGCACGAATCTAGGAGAATCGTTTATAAAATACATAAAATAGTGAAGAGTATACCTGATGCTTCTTCATTTCATTGATAGCTTCGCAATGAATAGTGAATTCCTCATTAAGAATTGAAAAATGTTCTCTAAAAAGGCAAATTGGTAACAAATGCATATCAATTTTTATTAGGACAAACCTCTCTGAGGGTCTGGAAAACTTCTCGGCAACATTAAGCTGTTTTTTCATAAGATTCAGTGTTGCTTTCAATTCGTCACATCTGAAAGAAGAATGAGCGAGTTCATAAGCATACAAACATACCGTTCGCAGGTAACATCGTGAACATGATCACAATTCTCAGCAAAGCACACGGGAGAGTTTGGATCAGAGAGAGCGAACGTAGCACAGTGATCAGCACAATTGCTGTGAAGTTTAACGTGAACCTGCGACAATTGTTATCACTTTGTTCTAAGGAATAAGCAATACCTTGAAGTCTCCTCGCAAATACGCTTTTCCAGATTGTAGATTCTTTGTCAAATTGTCGGCAGTCTGTTTGTCGATAATGCCAGCCTTTAGCAGTTCGACAGAGATGAGAAAAGTTCGTCAAAAGCCTGAAATTAAATAATAAGGAGAGACTGACTTAATACAACTAACCTTCATCCCGTCAGCTATTTTTTCGTCTACGCAAGTCAGATTTTTCCTTCGGGTTGGAGCCACGAGCTTGATTATGTATTTTGCAGTAGTCTCTTTCATCGCCATTTCAGGAATTTCTTCCTCTTCCAGCCACTATAAAAAAATTACAAAAATAAACAACATTTCCATAGAATAAAAGAAGAACAGAAACCAACTTACTATTAGATACATCCTGTAAACTTCATCGATGGTCTGCAGTCGCTGCAAATTCGGCATGGACATCTTCGACCCATCATCCATTTTTTCTTGCCTTTCATTGAATGGTAAATTGAGGGCCACGAGGGGACTGAACAACATGATTAATCTAGAATACTCTGATTTTTCAAACCTTAGAATAAATTCGATTAGTTTATCCAATTTTTCTTCTTCGTATCTAACGCGGACGATCCGTTTGACAGATTCCACAGTTCCTCTCACAATCAAATCACGAGCCTTCTTGTGATAATAATCATTTAATCCATCTAAGTATTGTTGGAGCTATCAATTTTTTT
Source organism: Pristionchus maxplancki (assembly GCA_900490775.1). Taxonomy (NCBI): domain Eukaryota; kingdom Metazoa; phylum Nematoda; class Chromadorea; order Rhabditida; family Neodiplogasteridae; genus Pristionchus; species Pristionchus maxplancki. The sequence continues at coordinate 15,326 of LS582165.1, forward strand.
TATTATTTGACCCATCACATATCGCTCACCAAAGGGAGTGGAAATTTTGCCACGCTTGATAGAATGAAGAGACGATGCAGTTTCGATTCTGATCTTTCGTACAGATCAGCCGCATCAGATAGCATATTTCTAACCGGTGCAAAATTGTCAGACGGCTAAATGTTTTACTGTTATGTTTGTACGGTACATAAAAAGACAAACCGTTATTCTCTCGCCATTGATAATTCTTGACATCAGTTCATCTTTTGCATCAGGAGCCACAACGTCGACCAGGGCATGAAGTCCACCTCGTACTATTCTCTCCTTCTCGTACTGCTGTCGTTTATGGAGGTCCGAGAAATCCTTAAAGTTGACGATTATATAACCTTGACTGAATAATTCATTTCTACCTTTATGTGGTACACTTTACTAACACTGCTCACAGCAGCAAGTAGACTGTTCGCGGCTTTCTCCACATCACCCTTCACAGTGGTAGGAGTTCTGGGCGTCCTGGGTGTTGTTGGAGTTCTAGTTCGAGGAGTGTACTCGTCTTCGTCGACTAGATCGAATTCAGCTCCACGAAGAAAGTTAATATCGTCTTTGCATACCGCTGAGGAAAGGCACATTAAATGAATAAGATTAAGAATGCATACGTGTTCCGACTTTTAGAATAATTTTTCTTTTCGACATCCACCGCGCACTGTCAGTTTTTGAAATGTGGTGTGTCCGATCAGCGCCCATCAAGATCGGAGCAGGTCCTAAATAAAATTGCCGTGAAATTATTGTAACAATTCGCTACCTTGATGATCTGGGAATGAACAGACAACAATTCCATCGCGTGTTTTGAAATTTTTATAAAATGGATTGCACCAGTCGTGTAGGAAAATTTTAAGATGGCGTTCACATATTTCATAACTTGCCGCATCCTGGAATATTCCAAATAAAATAATGTTATGGGTGACTAAGAACGTACGTCACTAGTCCAGTCAACATCGAACTTTCCAATGCGAGACATGATCAAATCCGCTTCGTGCATGCATCCGAGTAGGTCAGAAGTCTTATTCTGACTGTCGTTTACCGAAAGCAATCTTCAAAATTTTAAATTAACACATCATTCAAAAAAATAATAGCAATAATACCTGATGTGTTTTCCTTCACATCTTGAAACTCTGTTTGATAATGTAGTCGATGTTCTAATGGTGCATGGCCTTAATAAATGATTGTTCGCTTTCATATAGCTTGGCAAGCAATTTAAATGTTAGAAATAAATTTTTTGCTTACTTGGGATGTACCGTCGTACTTTCAAATTTCTTCCTGTTCTTATACAATTCAGTCGTTCTTGCAATATTAGCCACAAGATCACTTGTAGTCGTGAAGCAGATTTGGTCGACGTACTGATATAAAAATATATTATGCAAGAATCAGCTATATTTCTCACCCGCATGTCTGCATGAAATCTCACTGCGAATGCCGAACCAAACGCAATATCGATTGCATCTTTTGCTTTGAGGTTTGCCATTTCACTGTTGATACCAAGAAACGGAATTACCTAAAATCACTGCCGATATTTGTCTGCACATCATTATTACTAACCATTTTCTTCTTCTGCATTTCTCCTGCTTTCGAAAACAGCGTGTCGTAGCAGTTCTTCAGTTTTTCACGGATTTCTAATTCAGACGGGTTTGAGGAGTTCGGCATCACGATAAAAAAATCTCTTAAAACTAGTATGTTATTTTAACTCCTTTAAAAATGAATACTACCTTTATAATGCGACTTAAGTTTGAAGGAAGGAGATGTTACAATCGAGCATTCTTGAAGTGGTAGCGACTGTGTTCTACGAAATTCGTTAAGCTCTTCTCCTGCTGCGTTCCAAACTGATCGAGCTGTTGCTCCCACTGAAAAATAAATGAACATGCAGATAAAAATAGAAACACTCACATGGATCCATTTGAGCATCAACTTCGCAAACGACAAAATCGCCCGACTCTTTAACACACTGTTCCTTACGAAGTTTGATTTTACTCATTCTCTGAAACAGTTGCTTATGAGGACATATCAAAGTTGTGGAACATTTAACAGATATATAAATATAAATTACAAGGGGTTCTACATGGAGCAGACTGAGCCGCAACTCAGCTGGTCATGTCAGTTTGACTGGATGAGACTGGACAAGAGATAATATCATTAGATTGGAAGTCTGAACAGATCGGATGATCAACTAGAGGAGAAGCTTGGCCAGAGGGTACGGTTTGCGAGAAGGGAGTGCCTGACCAGAACGAAAGATCGACTGAAAGAGGATCTTGGCCAGAGGGTAAGGTTTTCGAAAAGAGAGGTTTAATCGAAGAATAGATGCACATTACATATGTAGGGGCCACAAGCTCCGCCCACTTTCCCTAGACACGATTCCTCCAAAAAGCGAGACGGAGGGAGCACAAAGCTCATTCTTAACTAAATCACGCGTGTAAATGATGGTTGCATAGCTTATCCCGCCCTCTATCCATCGAGGAGGTGACGAAATATGCCAAACATATTTGAGTAGGTCAAAATTGAGGAAATAAGTCGAGGGATAGGCAAAATTCGCGTTTCCAAAGCAAGCATAATGTTCGTCACCTGATATTCCGGTTGCCACTTTTTATAGGAACAACTCAAGCAAGATAAAGCAAAGAAAAATCATCTCTGTGAATTGTGCTTCATTTTTAAAAGTTTTAGTACGAGCGTAATTATTTGATTCCGACTTCCGTTATTTATCTCGGGCCTTGGCAAAACCTTTTGCTACGGGGTGGAGTCGAGCAAACGAAGTGCGGACACCAAGGCAGACGCGCTACCACTAAGCCATCGAGGCATGCTAGAACGAGCACTCTCGATCATATCTGGTTGCGATGTCTCTCTCTAGGCTCCGCCCCCTGTACTTTGCATCTCGACTTCGAGGCGATTACAGGGGAGAATGCCAGCACATCTTTTTAGCTCTAGCGCGTCTCAGAGGAAAGATATCAACAAACGGCCAAAAGCATGGTGTTATTGGGTCCCCGGCGGACAGTTTGGCTACAGTTTCGACAAAATCCGATAATATCTGCGATCCACCTTGCGGCCCCTATACATATTCACCAAAAAAGTTGCGAAATAATGATAAAATGATCCTCAATAATGGATTTATTGCCGATGAAGGCTCGAAAAATAGTGTCAAGAACTACAATAACTACAAGAATTGGAACCATATGGGGGGAGACGAATTATGTGAAAAGGCCCCGACTGCGGAAATTGTGCCAGGGCTATGAGTGAGTGTTGAAGATATGGAGTCCTAAGGTGGGTTTTCGAGTTTTTGCATGAACAGATTTGAAAATAATTTCCATTTGTAAGATAATGGTTGTTAATTTCAGTTTGAAATCCGGTCTCACAAAAAAACCGATCGTATCTTTCTTGGCCGAAAATTTCAACATTTTTTTCCGACCGATATAACTTTTTTCTAAGAGGAGCTTTACTTTCTTCACAGAAAATGCTTATCTCGTCGAGATCTACAATATTCACTATCATATGTGTAGGTTTGAGACAATATTTCTGAGGTACCACATACCTCTTGGCTCCGGAGTGGGTTCCAAGGGGTCTGGGTCGGGTTTGAAGATACCACTTCCTAAGGTAGTTTTTCGAGTTCTACGTGTAAAGTTACCCCTAAAGCACTTTTAAAAGCAATGGAAAGTTGAACGGGCACGAATTCAGAGCACTTTGAAAATGCGGGTTACCATGGGTCAGAATATCGATTTTTCTCTCTTTAATGGACCTGTATAGTGCTCCAATGAAATTTTTTGCTTGTTTCTAATAATATTTGATAACTTTGAGCACATATGTGATGAAATGGAATGGCCAACATGATTTTTTCCAAAACTCATTTTCGAGCCGGCGGACAAAAGTGAGCCCCCATTTTTTTCCCCTCTCCGATTTGTCTAATTTTTGGATATTTTTTAGACATAAATAGGTTCTTTGAAAAAAACATAGTTATTTTCCAAACAAATCGGTATCCTCATACTTGCAGCATCTTGACGTCCACCCGACCGCTCCGCATCAGAGCATTAGCCAGGAATGAGTTTCAGTGTTGCGAAATGTTGTCCGATCTTTTATCTACCTAATGCAACTCAGATCGAGTCAATATCTTAATTTTGAGCCGAGTTATGATCATTTCCGTGACGAGCATTTCGCGAAAACCGGTTGCATACTTGATCTTTGATCTTTGGTATTGCGAAATTGAGACCCGATATCAAAATTCGTGAAGCGCAGTTTTAAAGAGCATCGTTCGAAGTACCTTGGGTTAACTTTGGGGGATGATAGGAAAAACTTTTGGCGGATCGCACAGGGGTGGGTGACTCTCTGGCGATTCGCCTCATATGCGCATTCGAAAGAGCTCGAAATTCTGATAGTAAGCGCGAAATTTCGTGCCATTTTGACCACATTCCGGCGAGAAAACTGCAAAAAACGTTTTTAGCACTTTTTTCGGGGCTTGATATCTGCGCCCGGAGTGAGTTAAGCGAAAAACTAAAAAAGTGGCCCCATTCAGAATCAAAAGTTACCCCAGGAAACGATTTTTGAGCATATCCTAATTTTTACCTTTTTACCGACCCTTGTTGAACCTAACAGATACTATCTGAGAGAATTGAGAAACTTCCTTCAGGGTCCGTACAACGATTTTTTAACCTATGCTCAAAAAATGTCCCTAGAGGTACTTTTTGACGTAGAGTTCGAAAATCGACCTTAGGAAGCCGTATCTCTAACCCCCCATTCCCTGTGGCATACGCCACCCTGTCAGGGGCAAATGCAGTTTCGCGAGGGGCGCTCCATGCCCCTACAAATTATATATCATCTTGTAGATCTCGACGAGACAAACATTTTTTGTGTTAGAAGTGAAAGGCTAACTCTTCTGCGAAAAAAAATATTGCGGTCGAAAGTTTTATTTTTTCCACCGTGAAAAATTTTTTGTCGGCCCGTGCAAATTAAACTTTGTTATTTTGTTCGCCTTCCTTTTTTACCCCTGTGTACATTTTTTCACGAGGATATCTTTTGGGGGAAGTTGTTTCGTGACTCAACCTCGCTTTTTTCAGCTTTTTGGGATTTTTGAACTCGAATAACTTTTGAATTTGAATCTTCCAAGAGCAGTTTCTCATTAAAAACAACTAATATGGGTCTTAACAATAATTTCTAAGAGTTGGACAAGAATCGAAGCGAAAAATATTTTTTGAATTATCTTGATTTTTTGGCGTATTTTGAGAAATTTTTCGTCGAAATTTTTTTCCCTCGGATTCACTTCCAACTCTGAGAAAATGTTGTTATGGACCATATTAGTTGTTTTCAGTGAAAAACTGCACTTGGTAGATGCAAATTCAAAAGTTATCCGATTTCAAAAATCCGAAAAAGCTGAAAAAAGCGAGGTTGCGTTCTTTCGACGAGCCACGAAACAACTTCCCACAAAAGATATCCTCGTGAAAAAATGTACACAGGGGTTAAAAAGGAAGGCGAACAAAATAAAAAAGTTTAATTTGCACGGGCCGACAAAAAAATTTTCACGGTGGAAAAAATAAAACTTTCGACCGCAATATTTTTTTTCGCAGAAGAGTTAGCCTTTCACTTCCAACACAAAAATTTTTTGTCTCGTCGAGATCTACAAGATGATATATAATTTGTAGGGGTTTGGAGCTCCATTCGCAAAATTGCATTTACCCCCTGGCAGGGTGGAGTATGCCACAGGGAATGGGGGGTTAGAGATACGGCTTCCTAAGGTCGATTTTCGAACTCTACGTCAAAAAGTACCCCTAGGGACATTTTTGAGCATAGGTTAAAAAATCGTTGTATCTAAATTCTCTCAGATAGTCTCGGCTAAAGCGGACGTCCTCATATACCCTGTGGCGGCTCTCTAGCCGGGCTCTCACGCGTTGCGTGTTGCGTCGCGGCTTGCTTGCCTTGAATTCGTTTTAGACCATAAAAACTGAATTTCAAGTGCATTCCATGATCCAGAAATTAAATATATTTTGGGTGACACATCAAAGTAGCCACAGGCCGAGGATTGACCCACTCGCAGACCTAATTATCGAGAACGAAGCAATTGTTTGTGAGAAATTTTCATGATGAATTTTAAATACTCTAAGGCCTTTTCTAAGGGCATCAGCATGGCATAAGCTTACCCAACATTTAATTACATATCACGCGTCTTCTGAGAGATTGCAGGACCCCCCGGCACTAGGAGCCCCAAGTTTGACTGATTTCCATGAAACTTTTATGGTGAAGTACTATGGGAGAAGGAAAAACTTTAGCGCTTTCCGTTTGTCCCAAAACCGGCTTTTAGGTATTTTCCGGTTCTAGACCCGGCCCTACCATATCTCAGCTCTCCGATATGCTA
>LS532562.1:32233-42911 GCA_900490775.1 Pristionchus maxplancki
TTTTATGGATTTTAGCGATTTTCAGATGTCCAAAATGACCTAAATCGAGAGGAGCCTAATTCCCCGTTATAGGTAGAGCTTAAGTTTGTTCACACGAAATGTAGAGCAGGATCTAACTGAGAAGCTGTTTCAATCGGGAAGTGGTGTGATTAAAGAGAACTGAGCTATGCTCGTTCCCGTAAGGCACTAAGGTGTAGCGAGGAGGGCTGTCGTGGCGCACTGTTTCATAGTGTCTCACGGGAACGAGTATAGCTCAGCTCCCTTTTGTCGCACCACTTCCCGATTGCAATAGCTTCTGAATTAGATCACGCTCTACATTTGATCAGAACAAACCTAAGCTCTACCTATAACGTGGAATTAGCCTCCTCTCGATTTAGGTCATTTTGGACCTCTGAAAATCGCTAAAATCCATAAAATCACATCAAACTCGATGAATTATATTCCAATAGCTTCGAAAATTGGTCAGGGACTCCCAGTGCACTCCCAAACAGATCCCGCACCGACAAAAAAGGGAGCAAAACCGGTGCCCCGGGATGGGATTGAACCTGACACTGAGGGAACTCCACAGTGAGGCGCGGTGCGAGAAGGGAAGAGGGGTGTGATCATCGCAAGAGTGCAATGACATTGCAATGGCGCGATGACATCGCACCCTGACCCCTCCCTTCCCTCTCCTTGCAATGACATCGCGGGGGCGGGGCGAGGGAGGGGAGGAGGGGCAATGGCATCGATATCGAAACTGCAACCCTACTGTGCCATGTCATTTTTGGTAGTGGGATTGCGAGTGGTTGTGGTAGTGGTGCTAGGTTTTCCATGTCGTGGTAGTGGGATTGCGAGTGGTTGTGGTAGTGGTGCTAGGTTTTCCGCGTCTGGGTCTCCTGGTTGTGGGATTGGGAGTGGGAGTGGTAGTAGGTTTTTCGTACCTGTGCCTTGGGGTATTGGACACTTAAGGTGTTGGTTTTGGGGAGGATGCCTTTGCTATTTCTGCAGCATGCATAGGGACAGGAATGGGAGCAGGACCGGGTTGAGCAACGGGAGCACTTACGACTCATAGAGTACGTACCTCACCCAGTGCTAGAACAACACCAAAAGTACGTACCACACCTAGAGTTAAAGTTAGAACCACCAGAAAAATGACTAGAAAGCCACACTATGCATGAAAATTAACACATTGAATAAACACCATTACACGCAAAGAGCGACAAAATAACAATCCGATGCACCAAAAATATTGAGAAAATAGATTATCCAAACAATCTGACATGGGACCCAGATCATCATGGGTCCCCTATATTGTCATGGGGCTCATGGGTCCCCCATATTGTCATGGGTCCCCCATATTGTCATGGGTCCCCCATATTGTCATGGGTCCCCCATATTGTCATGGGTCCCCCATATTGTCATGGGTCCCCCATATTGTCAAGGGTCCCCCATATTGACCATGGGTCCCCCAAATCCGAACAGAGCCGAATATTTATTTATTTATTTATTTTTCGACACTGCGCACTCCTTCGATTAGAATGAAGAATAAGAAGGTATTTCTTTGTCTTTTCGACGACTCGAACGAAACTTATTCCAATTCACTATTGTTGTCGCAAAATTAACTGATAAACGTCTCCAAAAAGCGTCTTAGCAAAAATATGATTAGTTAAAAAAAACCATACATAGGGGCCGCAAGCTCCGCCCATTTTCCCTTGACACGATTTCACCAAAAAGCGAGACGAGGGAGCACAATCGTAATTCGCAACGAAATAGGTCGACCAAACGCTTGTTCGGTAGCTATCCCCCTTATCTATCCCCTCCCAAATGCGCAACATGAATTTTCTTATTTGAGTAGGTCAAAATTGGCATTGAAAACTTAAATGTGGTATTTTGGACACTTGTAGTGTGAGCACAAAGTTGCGCAAACAATATATGACTAATTAGAATATTCCAGGATTATTGGACATTTTTTTCAGATTTTTATCATGTTTCCCCGAGGTGTGCTCGATCCGCGGGGAGAGGGGAGCGAGAGGGCGGGGGGAGGGAGAGAGACACGTGAGAGAGAGACTCCGCCCCCTTCCCTCTCCCTCTCACTTTCCCCTCTCGTAAGGTGTGCCTTCCGCGCGTGGTTTTCGGAGCATAACTTTTGTTCCAGATGAGATATTCACAAAAGCTAAAAGGATAATGTTATTGGGTACCTGAGGAACAGTTCGAACACACTTTTGGGCCCATGGCGAAAAATCGACTATGTACATTGCGGCCCCTAACCATACACAATGTAAGAAAAATTAAGCATGTCGCATACGCCTATTATCTATTTAAAATTATTATTTTTTATTTTTATAAAAGCCTAGTATTCGAAATAATACTGCAGTAATTTTTTCAAGACATTGACTAGTGATAAAATACGCTAACGTCTGTCTGCCTGTCTCTCTCTCTGTCAGTCTGTCCGTCACGCTCTGAAAAGCAATGTACCCGAAAACCACTTTAAAGATGTCGCACAGACCCAGGACCGGTACCAATCGACTTCTCATAAAAAGTTGAAGACAACAAATCAATAAATATTTCATCATCATTTCATCATCACTACGCAATATGACGAAATCGGTTTTTTGCGCCGATTTCAGTGTTTTCTCAACCTTTTGGACCATGAGTAGGCTTGATCGAACCCCCATGGCGCGGCAAAGAAAAATCAATACTTATTTCGTCATCACTATGCAATATGACGTAATCCTTACGCAATAATCCGTTTTTCGCGTGCAACTCGGCGCTAACTTGACCAAAATGGCCATGTAGGGCCACCAAACAACTCCCCGTGATCAAAATTTTCATATTTTACACATATTTCATCATCACTACGCAATATGACGAAATCCGTTTTCGCGCCGTTTTCAGTGTTTTCTCATCCAAATTACTCGGGTGATGCACCAAACAACTTCACGTGATCAAAATTATCATATTTTACACGAATTTCATCACCACTACGCAATATGACGAAATCCTTTTTTCGCCGTTTTCAGCTTTTTCTCACTGATTTCTTTAATATTTTTGCTTGGGAGAGCACTCCAAAACACGCGAAGCCTGCGATGCGCTCGTGAAAGGCTCGTGAGGCTGAGAGCGATCCGAAAAAGTTGTGATTTCGCCACTTCGTGGCTACATCGCAACTTTTTCGGATCGCTCTAGGCCTCACGAGCCTTATACCAGGGAAGATGCCAATGCGCATCCGCAGCATTTGACAGCCTAACCTTCAAAGCGCTAACGAAACGATCGCTCGAGGACTCAGGAGCCTATTCCAAGGAAGTAAAAAAGGAAGGGGAGATGTAATCACATGTGGAGAGCATTGCAAAACACGCGAAGCCTGCGATGCGCTTGTGAAAGGCTCGTGACGCCTAGAGCGATCCGAAAAAGTTGCGATGTAGCCACGAAGTGGCTAAATCACTTCGTGACTACATCGCAACTTTTTCGGATCGCTCTAGGCCTCACGAGCCTTTTACAAGGGAAGATGCCAATGCGCATCCGCAGCATTTGACAGCCTAACCTTCAAAGCGCTAACGAAACAATCGCTCGAGGACTCAGGAGCCTATTCCAAAGAAGAAAAAAGAAAGGGGAGATGTAATCACATGTGGAGGGCATTGCAAAACACGCAAAGCCTGCGATGCGCTTGTGAAAGGCTCGTGAGGCTGAGAGCGATCCGAAAAAGTTCCGATGTAGCCACGAAGTGGCGGAATCACAACTTTTTCGGATCGCTCTAGGCCTCACGAGCATTTTACAAGGGAAGATGCCAATGCGCATCCGCAGCATTTGACAGCATAACCTTCAAAGCGCTAACGAAACGATCGCTCGAGGACTCACGAGCCTATTCCAAGGAAGTAAAAAAGAAAGTGCACACAACCCGGCGAAGAACGTAGAGCTAGTTCTGAATATTCTCTAAAAGTTCACTAGGAATGGCGAATGAAGAGAAAAGAGAGAAATGAAGCGGGCATTTTCCCTCCCTCTCATTTTGCTCTTCATGAAGAATGACTCGGATGTTCCACCTTTTCATGAAGAAGTTTTCAGTAAATGGCGCATAACTCGCGAACAGATAGATCTATCGATCTGCTTTTTTGATATATGCATGATAACCTCATTTCCCCTTGTTCTATTTTAACTCTGCCAGCAAATTCTTCCAACAACTTTCATTTGACGAAATATTTACATTACCTTTTAAGGCTTCAAAGCCTAAAGGCAGAATTCCAAGTGAGGAAGGGAAGGAAAATGGTTCAGTGGCATCCTTACCAGCCCCATACGGCAACTCCATTTATTCCTGAACTTACAGAACCCCGTTACCATAAACCAGAACACCACAGCCTATACCATAACCGAGAAAACTGTATTCAGCGTATCCTACTGCTCTATCCTAACAACGGTTTGCCAGAATATCGTTCAAGTTATCCAGAACCTCAGGCAACAGTTCACCGGTACCACATTTCACTAAACAGTATCTGGTTACCGTAAACCAGGCATTAGTTCCTAAACTGTAACTCAGACTCGGGAAGACTCGGATACAATATGTGGTACGGTAGGTTGGGAAACACTACTAGATAGACTTGGAAACGGTAGGCTAGACTTCCGTAGCCTGTGCAATTCTTTGAACTGAGTTATAGTAGTGGTTTTCGACAATCTGGATTAAGGTACAAGGTTTCTTGGGCAGGAAAGGAGCTGTTGGAAGTGGGAAATACTGTTCTAGATTATCCCAAGTATTCAATGACATAGCAAGGGTTAGAAAATTGGGTTAAAAACGATGAGTTTTGGGCAAACTCTTCATGAAGAAAACCTAATTCTTCGTGAAGAGGGGACCGATTCGTCCCCCTCTTCATGAAGAATGACGCCGATCCGCCCGCCATTGTGACGGAGAATGAAGAGTGCAATTTTTTTTCTTCATTTGCCATCCCTAATCTTCACGCTTGAAAGAATCAGTTGCGGCATGACCCAAACAATCGAGATATTCAATAATGAAGCGTGCCAGGATTTTCATCACAATCGAGGACACCTTTTCTCAATTTTTTGAAAAATCGCTGTTCCAGACTGTTTATGGCATTGTCTAATTCTTAGGCAACCGGACTCATATACATATACATATACTCTTGGGACATGACTGTAACGAATGAATCAATCCTGAAAGCCACGGATAGACTAGACAACTGAGAAATGCGACGTTTCAGATTCTTCGTAAACAATCCACTCGTCCATGTTTTTCACATCTTCTTTGCAATCTCCAGGTGTATAGCGGATTTTCATGAAATTTCTTCTTGGATATCTTCTGTACAGTCTTTCGAAGCATTTATAAACGGCTTCTGCCACCCGGCGTGGGACGAACTGTGGATCACTGCCACCAAAAATGTCGCGCTTTCTGAAAGTAAACTGTTTTATTCCAGATTATTTCCTAAATGTTTCAGGAAAAAATCGTTGTTAAAAAAGATATTATACTTGCGAGAAAAAGATCTTTAAAAAAGAATAACCTCTTTATTAGCGTATTCCGAAATTCTGCAGTTAATAGAGGACTGCATATGAAATATGATGTATCTTTCAGAAGCTATAACTTACATATTTTCCATTTTTTTCCTTCGATGTTCATTTGCAGTGACTATATTTTCACGAGTATGAATTACAACCGCTTCCTCAGCATTTACCTTAGAGTCAAATAGTGATTTAAAAAAGACACTATCGATCTCACGTTATATTGTTTGCTAGAATCAACAAACTTAAAAATACCATGGGTCATGATGGACTTAACACGATTTGGGAAAAATGATACCTGTGGAATATGCATTACAATTGAATAAAATCAATTTAGCATACCTTTGGGGGTGAATTATTCCACAAAATAAAGCTGTCGTTTAGAATGGCTTCAAAATTTCCATCTAACAACGGCATCTGATTGAACTTGTTTTTATGTTGTTTGTGCTAACAAACCTGAACTAAAATTGATGAGAATTTAAGTGCCCCCATCTCGTAATTTTCAATTTTCTTTTTTCTCATATATTCAAGAATACTTTGGTTGTTTCTGTAAAATTACTTATGTTTGGCTATTGAATTTGTTATCCAACTTTATGTGGATAAACTCATCGAAGTCGAGTAGTACACCAACTTCTGCATCTGATCTGACGACATATTCGAATTAAACTTTAAAAAAAAAACTTTTTTTGTCATGCACGTTCATATCATTCCTTATAAATATAAATATCCCTTTATTCGTTTTAAATTACAAGTCGCTAGGGTTGCTATTTCGATATCGAGGTCCTCGCGCCATCTCCCCCTACCTTCCCCTCCCCCTCGAGGTCCTCGAGAAGAGTGAGAAGGGTAGGGAAATGGCCGAGGTCCTCGAGTCCCCGCGAGGAACTCGATTCCTTTCCCTACCGCTTGACATAGTGCGCAGTCGGCGGCGTTGGTTCGACTACCGCTCAGGGCGGAGTTTTTTTTGGATGGGAGGGAAAGGGGCTCGAGGTCCCCTTTCTCGAAACTGCAACACTACAAGTCGCAGTCAACTATTATTTTTGACATTTTGGGATCGTTTCCGAAAACGTGCGGAAATGTGTCATTTCATCATCTCCTTTTTCATTCAACACTGCGAAGCCAAAATTGAGAGCCCTCAAATTTGATCATTTAAGAAATTTTTAATGTTTCAAAATAAGAGGGAAAATAATTATATCAGTGCGTTCGCCTAAGATTCGCATACCCCTCGGTACAGCAAAATACGACACTTGTGGTTTTCGCTTTTTTTGGTAGGCCTAGGTACCCTACATCGATTTCCGTTCTTGGTACGTGCCTTATTATCTCATTTGCATAATTACATGCTCTCAAAGTGTGCCTATATTTTCACATTTACTGTTGTAGCTCTTCGGAAAGTGCTCGCATTCTCATGAAAATTTTACTGTAGACTAATATTGAGGTGCACTATCCGCCTATACCATTTGTTTATGCAAATTCTACATTTGAATTTTTTACCTAAAATTTAACTGTTCATTTCTCGAAAACGAGGCACAACACATCTGTAATTTTTTGATATGTTGTGGCTAATGACCAGGGCTATCGAACGAGCACAAGATGAGCCGATTTGGAGTGTTTAATGAGAAGTTACATGCGAAAAACGGAAAAATTCTAATCGAGGGAAACTCTCATTTCCTTCTCATTCCGCACCGCTCGCCGAGCCCGTGCGGCCAGGAATGAAGGGATGAAGGCCTCGAATTCGTTGAGAAATTTAAGGAGAATCGAATCGTTCTATCGTGTAATCTCTCATAGCGCAGTGGGTTAAGCAACTGTTTTGCTTTTGAAGATGGCGGGTTCGAATCTTCTTCATTGCTGGCGAGTTTTGTCTATTTTTCTGACATTATGCTGTGCTTACTCGTTTCACTACTATACAGATAAAAGAAAGAGATTTTTGAACTCATGATCAATTCTAAATCGTTGGATCTAAAATAATGCACACTCACGTGTACCACGTGAAAATAATAATTTCAAAAATCTAAAAAAAAAGATTAAGCACAGCAAGCACAGCATAATGTCAGAAAAATAGACAAAACTCGCCAGCCCTGAAGAAGATTCGAACTCGCCATCTTCAAAAGCAAAACAGTTGCTTAACCCACTGCGCTATGAGAGATTACACGATAGAGTGATTCGATTCTCCTTAAATTTCTCAACGAATTCGAGGCCTTCATCCCTTCATTCCTGGCCGCACGGGCTCGGCGAGCGGTGCGGAATGAGAAGGAAATTAAGGCTTCTCTCGATTAGAATTTTCCCGTTTTACGCATGTAACTTCTCATTAAACACTCCAAATCGGCTCATCTTGTGCTCGTTCGATAGCCCTGGTCATTAGCCACAACATATCAAAAAATTACAGATGTTTTTTGCCTCGTTTTCGAGAAATGAACTGTTAAATTTTAGGTACAAAAATTCAAATGTAGAATTTGCATAAACAAATGGCATAGGCGGATAGAGCATCTCAATATTAGTCTACAGTAAAATTTTCATGAGAATACGAGCACTTTCCGAAGAGCTACAACAGTAAATGTGAAAATATAGTCACTCTTTGAGAGCATGCAATTATGCAAATGAGATAATTAGGCACATACCAAGAACGGAAATCGATGTAGGGTACCTAGGCCTACCAAAAAAAGCGAAAACCACAAGTGTCGTATTTTGCTGCACCGAGGGGTATGCGATTCTTAGGCGAACGCACTGGTATCATTTTTCGCTCTATTTTGGCATTTTCGCACACGTTTTCGGAAATGATCCCATAATGTCAAAAATAATAGTTGACAGCGACTTATATGTATTCGCACCCTCTCCTACTCAGCTAATTCGTGAGAGAGAGAGAGACGACCTAAAAATTCGCTCATCCCCGCAAATTCATTGTCTATGGGAAATGAACTCTCCCGTTCGTTCTATCTAGTTCGATCACTCTCGTCACGAGTCTCTCGTCACGTCACGTCACGAGAGTCTCGTGCCTCTCGTGGGAAGGAGAAGGAGAGACATGGGGAGGGGAGCTGCTTATTCACAAGAGAGAAGCAAGTTCGCTAAGATAGAGAGAGAGAAGGGAAAATTGCGGCGTAATACCGATACTGATACCATATTCGCATCCATAATTACTGTTATGTGCTTGATTAACAAATTGAACAACAAATTTAATGACTAACTTCAAAAGGCAGTCATTTTGTGAGATAGTATCAGCTAGGCGAAAAACTTCTCTGCAATTTCTAAATAGGATCTGGTGATTGTCGTTTGAGATACTTGTTAGCATCCTCGGCTCCAGGAAAGGTTGGGAGTGACGGCCATTGAACTGTAGTCAAAAATCCCTTAAAATATGAAACATTTTTAAAGTTTTTTTTTAGTTTTTACTAACTTGCCGTTCATAATAATCCAAGACCAAGCGAACATTTTTAGAAATAGAATGTGTATAAATGGTGAAATGCACATTGTGTGCTTTTCGCCAAAGTTCGACAAACCGAATTATTCGAGGCCAATCGTCATACCAATAGATTGGAGATACGCAGACCTTTTAATTTTAGAAGATAAATATTTCGAAAGTAGTGTTTCACGTCAGGGCTGGTGAAATAAACGCGAGCCTATCCAGGCCTCGATTCTCAAACTCGATTCGAGCCAAAACATTAAAGCCGTTCGGAAACGAGTGAAGCTCGGTAGGTGGTAAGAGAATCCTCGAGAAAAAATACGAGGCTCGAGGCTTGAGGCCTCGCCTGAGTCAGGCTTTAATCAGAGACGAGCCTGGAGAGGCGAGAGGGAAGAGACGGCAGGGAAAATTCATCAACCCGATCGAGCTTAAAACGCGTTCTCTGTAAGAATGCAGTGATCTATGAGGGATGGCTAAAAATGGTCCAATCGAGCTGGAATTTGTTGTGGGTACTGCCTTAGGGTTGGGTAAGCTTTCACCTACTTGTTATGCAAATTCATCATCTGTTTGACACGGGTCTCCTGTAAGAGTGCATGAACGCAGTCCACCAGAAATATTTCGACGCTTCCGATTTTGATGAAAGTTGGTCAGTAGGTACTCTGGGATGACTCTTTACGATTAATCTAGTTGATTTGGCAAATTTCATAATTTATCGATTTTTTTGATCTACAACTTATAATTGTCATAACTCACTTCATTTTTGTCGTATAACGAGCTAGTTGTCGTTTTTGGAATCGCCACACTCAGTTTTACAAATACCTTCAGTTGGCCACATGTCGAAAATAACTTCTTCATGGTGAAAATTACGAAAAACCTAATTATTGACCACAAAATGGGCTTTTTCTCAAATTTTTTTCACTGTGGCCACTCCGTTTTATTGCTCAAATCGATTCTCCAGACAGTACTTGAGGTCGCTATGAAACTCGTTTTCCTTCAGTCTGGCCGCCCACTATCGATTTACTACATAGGCTCCCCGACATAGTCGTTTTTTCCAGAAATCTTCAATTGCTCATATCTCGCTTCAAAATGGTCCAATCAGGATGTTTAAAAAAGCAAAATGTAGCTTTTTGTGAGACGAAAAGGAAAGGTATGATGATTAGAAAACTTGCTGACCCAGAAAAGTGGGTAAAACCAGCAAAAATATGACATTTTTATGGTTTTCATAAATTTACTTGAAAACGGCTAATTCTATGTATTTTGTCAGTAATACCTTTCCTTTTCGTCTCACAAAAAGCTACATTTTGCTTTTTTAAACATCCTGATTGGACCATTTTGAAGCGAGATATGAGCAATTGAAGATTTCTGGATAAAACGACTATGTCCGGGAGCCTATGTAGTTAATCGATAGTGGGCGGCCAGACTGAAGGAAAACGAGTTTCATAGCGACCTCAAGTACTGTCTGGAGAATCGATTTGAGCAATAAAACGGAGTGGCCACAGTGAAAAAATTTTGAGAAAAAGCCCATTTTGTGGTCAATAATTAGGTTTTTCGTAATTTTCGCCAAGAAGAAGTTATTTTCGACATGTGGCCAACTGAAGGTATTTGTAAAACTGAGTGTGGCGATTCCAAAAACGACAACTAGCTCGTTGTACGACAAAAATGAAGTGAGTTATGACAATTATAAGTGGTAGATCAAAAAAATCGATAAATTATGAAATTTGCCAAATCAACTAGATTAATCGTAAAGAGTCATCCCAGGGTACCTACTGACCAACTTTCATCAAAATCGGAAGCGTCGAAATATTTCTGGTGGAA
>LS532562.1:83139-94644 GCA_900490775.1 Pristionchus maxplancki
TGAATGTGAAAAATAAAATTCAAATAACGAACTTTTGAATGGGGCATTTGTGTGCGTAGCGACCTATACAGATCGGACCGGAATGACGAGATTAGTCCAAATCTAAAATTTCAGCCAATTCTAGGAACGGGTCTTCAAGATTGGAGTGAGATAGTGAGGCGAAATCGTAGGTGAAAGCGTGCATCTCCCTCTTGTTTACTCTTTCTCCCCTCATCCCTCTCTGCGCTCTCTCCATTCCCCGTGCTCTCTCGCCTCGTCTCTCGTCCCTGGGAAGAGGAAGCGCCTTGGAGAGGAGAAAGCCTCCGTTTCACCTACGATTTCGCCTCACTATCTCACTCCAATCTTGAAGACCCGTTCCTAGAATTGGCTGAAATTTTAGATTTGGACTAATCTCGTCATTCCGGTCCGATCTGTATAGGTCGCTACGCACACAAATGCCCCATTCAAAAGTTCGTTATTTGAATTTTATTATTCACATTCATGAAAAATAAAGTTGACAGGCGTGATCAGCATCAAAAACTACCCCGGAGAACATTTTCTCATATTTTTAGCGATCTCGTGGACAGAGAAATCCTTCAAAAACTGATTTCGACGTGACGTCATCTGAAGCCAGCGGAGGCTCAATATTGAAAATGAGTATGCCCATCGTCATCAGCACCCTCAAGAACCCCAAACCCCGGAGTTTCAGGAAATCGACCTTTTTGAGCTGTGCCAGACCTTGCTCGACTCTATCGTGAACGGCTTCATATTCGAAGAAATCGTAAATGAAGGGTAGTTTTATTTATTTTTAGTATCGCTCTCGAATATAAATTACATTATGCAAAGACATTTTTAGTGCCGTGGTAGCTTATATGAGGCCGTTTGCGAGAGAGTCGAGCAGATCCGACAGGGTCTGGCACAGCTCGAAATGGTCAATTCTCTGATAATCTGGGTTTTGGGGTTCTCGAGGGTGCTGATGACGATGGGCATACTCATTTTCCACATTGAGCCTCCGTTGGCTCCAGATGACGTCACGTCGAAAACGATTATTGTCATACTTCTCCTTCCACGAATCCGCTAAAATTAATCGAAAAAGTTTTCCTGGTAGAATTTGATGCTGATCACGCCTGTGTATTTCATTTTTAATGAATTTCAAAAGTAAAATATTAAAAATGAACTTTTGAATGAGCCATTTGTGGGCTTAGCAACTTACACAGATCGGACCGGCATGGCGTGATTAGTCCAAATCCAAAATTTCATCCAATTTTAAGGACCGGTCTCTAAGATGGGAGTGAGATAGTGGGGCGAAATTGAAGGTGAAAGTGAGTATCTCCCTCTTGTTTACCCTCTCCCCCTCTTCCCTCTCTGCGCTCTCTCCATTCCCCATGCTCTCTCGCCTCGTCTCTCGCCTCTGGGAAGAGGAAGCGCCTTGGAGGGGAGAAAACCGGCGTTCCACCTACAATTTCGACTCACTATCTCACTCCCATCTTAGAGACCGGTCCCTAAAATTTGCTGAAATTTTGGATTTGGACTAATCACGCCATTCCGGTCCGATCTGTGTAAGTTGCTAAGCCCACAAATGGCTGATTCAAAAGTTCATTTTTTAAATATTATTTTAGAAAATCATAAAAAATAAAGTATGCAGGCGTGCTCAGCATCAAATTCTACCCTGGAACACATTTTCGCTTAATTCTAGCGGATTCGTGGAAGGAGAAATATGAGATAAACCGTTTTCGACGTGACGTCGTCTGGAGCCAACGGAGGCACAATATGAAAAATGAGTATACCCATCGTCATCAGCACCCTCGAGAACCCCAAAGCACGGAGTTTTAGAGAATTGACCAATTCGAGCTGTGCCAACCCTTGCTCGACTCTCTCGCGGACGGCCTCATATCAGTGCGTTCGCCTAAGAACCGCCACTTTCTGTAGAAATCCGTACAGCTAAAAATTATACCCCTTTTTCGACTGATTACTTTGTGCCTGGGTGCCTGGCATCGATCACTGTTAAGATTGGGTTCATGTGATTCAAATTTGCATAGATAATGGAAGTCAAAGTTGAGCGCATTTTTCCGTTTTTTCAGCATAACTGACATGGATAAAAATTAAATCTCTAGAAAATCGAGCTCTGGGGCTATTTCTAGGTGCTGAATACGCTTGTGATGTTTATTCATGAAAATTATCAAATTTATATATATATATAAATTTTATCGTTTTTTCGAGGATTTGATATATTCATGAAAATTTTAAACGCTTTTTTCTCGAAAACGAAGCAATTATGGTTTCCAATTTTTTGATATGTTGTAGCCCATGTGAAGGGCTCTGCAACGCGCCCGAGCTCGACCCATAATTTTTTTGGCTTCGCTCTCAAATACTTGAATAACGTTACATTTCTTTTCGAGAATAATCTATCTTTCCCCCCTAATTCCCCTCATTCCGCGCCAATCGGCGTGCCCGTGCGCTCAGAAATGTCGAGAGGGATCAGGAAATGAGGCGAATCCATTCATTCCGCACCGCACGAGCGCGGCGAGTGGCGTGGAATGAGGGGGAATAAGGGAAAAATATAGATTATTCTCAAAAAGAATAGTAATTCAGGGATTTGAGGGCGAAGCCAAAAAAATATGGGTCGAGCTCGGGCGCGTTGCAGAGCCCTTCACATGGGCTACAACATATCAAAAAATTGGAAACCATAATTGCTTCGTTTTCGAGAAAAAAGCGTTTAAAATTTTCATGAATATATAAATTTGAGAATTTTCATGAATAAATATCACAGGCGTATTCAGCACATAGAAATAGCCCCAGAGCTCGATTTTCTAGAGATTTAATTTTTATCCACGTCAGTTATGCTGAAAAAACGGGAAAATACGCACAACTTTGACCTCCAATATCTATGCAAATTTGAATCGCATGAACCCAATCTTGACAGTGATCGATGCCGGGCATCCAGGCACACAGTAATCAGTCGAATAAACGAAGTATTATTTTTGGCTGTACGGAGCCGTGGCGAATCTTACGCCAACGCACTGATATCATGAGGATTCAAAAAATAATATTGGTGTGGGGTTTTCCATGTCGTTACATCTTCTGTCGTCTATGCAAATGCCATTCCTATTGGCAATCAATTAGGTCGCCAAACGAACGAAAACGGCATTCTATCCTAATTTTGCGGAAAGATTTGTCCCTCTCTCCTTGCACACATTTGCCGCTGCACCCTTCCCCCTTCCTTCATCATCTCTACATGGGATGCGATTTTTTGAAGCAACCTCTCGCTCTGGATACGTTAAATAGGCGTATTTAGTTTCTCCGTCGTTCATGAATGGCTGGGGTTTGAGAATACGAAGTTTCCTTGAACACTGTTCAACAGTTTGACTGAATATATCCCATTTCTGAAATGAGATTTTTAAAAAGCTGATATGATAATGAACAATTTTAAAACTCGCATTTGAAGAATAGTTATCCAAATTCTCATGCATACACTGTCTCCATTCCAGATATGGATCGATAGTTGCATTTTGAATCTGAATATTTATAATAATTATATAGTGCATGGGGGCAATAGTTTAAAATATTATTACCAAAATGTACAAAATAAAAACCCTAAAATTTCAAAACGTACCCATTCAAAGATGTAGTGCAAAAGCATCATACACATGAAAAGGAGAACCACAACTTGTACACGAGCAGAGAAGCTTGGCATGCTAGACAGAAGTCGCATAATTCTTTCGTGAATTTAACTGTAAATTTATTTTTATTGTTGATTTCGATTTTCTTCCCCTGTTCGCTAACAAATTACACAAACTAAGACGATCAAAATAATAATAGTGCGGATAAATATAATGCCCTTTCTTGAAAAGGATGATGCATTAATAGGCAGTCAAATATAAAACAATTATTTTCAGTCAAATTTCTTAAAGCCATTGAAGAGTCTTCGTTTTCGTCTTTAAGTATTCACTCACTGGAAAGTTCGATCATGTTCCCGTGATCCGCAAGCCAGATATATGGCTAATTGGGCGGGAATCACTTCTTTTAAGAAAGAACATCTTCAAGAAAACAAGCCGCTGCGCTCAAATGGGTAAGGGGTTTAGCACAGAATATGCCAATCATAATCAATTCACGATTAAGATGTCACTGCATATCTTTCATGTCACTGATTTAAAACATTCCAATCAAGTTAATTCCAATCATTCCAATCAAGGCGGTAAATAGATTAAGTATAGGTAAGTTGGTACTTCTAAATATTTTTCAAACTATGATTGTTTCTGATTCTTCTATGGGTCTGCGTAACATCAAGTAATACCTTAACCCATACGCATGACCAACAATAAAAAGTCATGACTCTGTACGGATATCGTGGCCCGATGAGATTATCCTGGCCCGTTCAGATTATAATGGCCCGTTCAGATTATAATGGCCCGTTCAGATTATCGTGGCCCGTTCAGATTATCATGGCCCAATCAGATTATATCATGGCCCAATCAGATTATATTTTGGCCCTTTCAGGGTTTCGATGCAAAAATTCTCAGTTTCATAATTATTGGGCAATATTACGCATAGATAACGCAAGTTTCGGCATTTGCATCTCGGAGAAAAGTTCTTGCCCGTGAAGTTTGGTTAAATTATCATGGCTCTGTAGCCACATCGATAGTGTCTGTAAGAATGATCTTTCATTTGGGTATATAATCCTGCACCCTTATCTCTGTGTTGATAGTGCCCATGCGAAAAATATCGGACTTTTCGAATGATAACACCACCGCCTCCTCCAACTCGAGATGGGCGATGGAAGTCTGCGAGTCTAGGTAATCCAGGAAGTCTGCGAGTAGTGATTCTGGGAGGAGAGGACATCAATCGGGGTGAACGAATTTTCAGAGTGGTCAGAAGGGAAGGTTTTGGAGTGTTTTTCCGGGATCCTATTTAGCTACACAGCGTGTCAGAGGAGGTATTGAAGCGGCGGATCGCGTTTCCCGTTTCACTCAAAGATCCTTGAAATAATAACTGTGAAGCATAACTCATTACTTCTCTATCAGTTGCAAATATGCAAATCTGAAAGATTACAGCTATCAGGAAACGACCAAAGAGCCTACTGTATCGAAATTAGCTCATTAGATTAATTTTCGAAAATCCTAATTAGCATAATTTTACTTCGCAATCGTTATCGAAACTTTTCCAAGCGCGCGTAAATGGAAACCCCCACACCATTATCACTTTTAGAATGCTGATAAGATAGTCTATAAGTGGTATTGACCGATTGTGGAAAATGATTGACGTTTTCGAGAACAGAAATTGTTTTTGAATGTAAGAAGCTATATCAAAAATCGGTCAATACCACTTGTAGAGTTTTTTATCAGCATTCCAAAAGTGATAATGGTGTGGGGGTTTCCATTTACGCGAGCTTGGAAAAGTTTCGATAAAGATTGCGAATTAAAATTATGCTAATTGGAACTTTTAAAAAATAATCTAATGAGCTAATTTCAATAAAGTACTGCCAGAAATGGGATTTGCGATCCGCCGCGGAAAACAAAGAAATCGTCCTCTCTGACACGCTGTGAGCTACAGAACCATGAAAACTCTTCTAAATTTCTCAGACACGTTCTCAATTGCCAGAATATGCCGAGCCTAGCGTTGTTCATACGAAACATTTCCCAAGAATGAAGAAACTGAGAATATTTGCATCGAAACCTCGAACAGGCCTCGATATAATCTGAATGGGCCACGATAATCCGAACGGGTCCACGATAATCTGAGTATGGTCCATGGGATTTCCATCGAGCCACGATATCCGTACAGAGCCAAAGTCATTGCATCTACTCATGATCTCTGCTCATTTCCTTTTCAATGTTTACTTTTGTGTGATTAGAAAGCAAAGTTTTACATTTACAAATTATTTACAGTCTGCAAAAGAAGAGCAGAGATACGGTGGATAACCTGAAACAGATAACTCGGCGATCCGAAGGTTAGATTGAACAATAGTTTTCGGAGATGTCGAATAGGATAATGCAGGTCCGCTTCGTATAAAGCAACTCTGGTTCCGAAATTTTCCAAAACTTCAGCACTCCATTTCATCACATATGTGCTCAAAGTGATTGAATATTATCAGAAACTTTTAAAAAATTCCATTGGAACACTTTACTGGTCCATTAAAGGGAGAAAAATCGATATTCTGACCCAAAATCGAGGAATATTTTCCCCCAATATCGCCTTCTGAGCCTTCTGACCTTCCGGCGATCATCACTCGGGACAGCCTTCCTCGAGTTGACATATGAGAATTATTTGATTTTTGGCCATCCGTGGACTTTTTCCGCTCTCTCGTGGAATGTCTTTTAAAGAGTTGCATCTCTTGAAAAATTGTTTTTTATTAATCTGCTACTGGTTCTGGGGAAGCCGTGTGTGAAATAAAAATTAGTGTTATTGACGCGGCCTCATACGTCCTCATTGCATTATCCTATTCGAGAGAGAAACGTTCGTGAAAAATCGATATTTGCAGATCAAATATCGTTTTTCCGAAATAAAAAAAAACTTTTCGTAAGTCATGTGAAAATTAACAGCTGGGATAAAATATGGCGACCGGACGGGCATTCTCAGTACTCCAAAGGTATCAACGATCTAAATATGAAAGTGGTCGAATACAAAAATGTTTAGAAAGCTTTTGGAAAACATTTGTCTAGAAAAGATTTTTAAAAAAAGAGCAGCCCCCTCTCCTGAGTATGTGCTCGGGCAATCCACACTAGGATAATTACCATTCACTCGCCCCCCCCATTCCTTCGTTAGCTCAGCATTACTCGTTTCATTGCCTCGATCGCTCTGCCGCAGGGAATGTCGGTTCATTGCCGATTGCGCGATTGAATGTCACTACGCTGTTCAGCTGAGAGCTGAAATGGAGACAAAGAGAGAAGCATTGCCTCTAGCGAGATACAACTTTCCCTTTCTTGCTCTTCTCTGCCTTTCTGTTCTTTAACTGTGTTCGAGGTCACGTTCTATGTCTTGTTTTACGAGAATGGTCAACCGTAATTATTTGAAAAATCATTCTTGATCAAATAAGGACTGCATGCTCCATTGAAGAATTGATCAAGAACTTCATTATGATCATTTTCTCTCACCGATCAAGAGACGAAAGGGAAAAGAGAGACCTACCAAAAAGTGCTATTGTCAAGCCATACCCTCTCTCTCTCAAACTATCATTCCTTTCCCTGCCACTCACTCATTGCCGTTCACTCCTTCACCAAATCTGGTTCTGGCAGGAATTTCCATCCGGTCCATGCGCCCAGCGAGCACTTTGCAGACATTCTTTTTCCGCTCATTTGAATTATTCACTTGAATAGTCTGGTCCAGTAGCTTACTCAAGAATATCATGATGAAATAGAAGAATTGAACGTTCGCAAGTCACTAACCACCACCTAGCAATGATAAACGATTTTTTAAAATTGAGGGATGTTTGAGGAATGTCAGTTACAATACGAGAATGACACGCTTAGAAACAACTACAAATTCGCTCCCCCCCTTTCCCCAACACTCTCCATAAAATCCCGTTCGCGCATTCCTCGCCTCTTTGGCTCTTGGCTTTCTCTCCCCACTCCGTTCTGCCATTTGGCCAATGGATTATCCATGCAAGCGCGCGGATCCCGTTTCACTCCTTCCTCTTTCGCTCTTTCTCTCGGCGCAATTGCTTGTAAGGCTCCTGCCTTCCTGCCTGACTCCTGCCCAGCAGTATCCGTCATTGTTTGTATTCTTATACTTACAAGTGTTTAAAATATACTTTTGTACATGCTACCTCAGTTTTCTGGAATCATTGCAAAAATAATTTTTTTCAGAAATGACACGATTATCACCCATCGATGAGGAGCGACATGCTCACTCGGTACACTGCTATTCAACATTAGGTAAATTCTCACTCAGCTAATATCTTTTTTTTAAATTATCGAACAACTCCAAGTATTACATTAGAGATAGCAAAGGTTAATGCACAGACCGGGAGTCGAACCCGGGGCTTCCGCTTACCGGGCAGGAGTTCTACCACTGAACTACCTGTAAAGGAAGGAAGCAGATAGCACAGGTGCACAGGTAGTTCAGTGGTAGAACTCCTGCCCGGTAAGCGGAAGCCCCGGGTTCGACTCCCGGTCTGTGCATTGACCTTTGCTATCTCTAATGAAATTGTACCTTGAGCCTACTCGGCTATGACTAGAGTAATCACTCAGATCAAATTCAACTCCAAGTATTGTTGTTAATTATAGGGTTTCTCATCTTTCTTCTCTCCACCGTTTCCTTAATGACTGTTGCGCACAACCACCGGCAATACGCCGTGCATATGGAGGTATTCATTTATATGAATGATACACTATTTACCACTCTTCATATTTTTCGAAAATTAGAGACTTAAGACGGTTAGTACGCTGTTTTCAATGGCGTTTGCTTGCGTAATATATTATAAGCGTAAAGTCAGTTAGCAAAGAGATTTTTTCAGTCATTCAATTTCGGCTGGATATTTGAAATTGCACACACCGCTGGAAGAGAGAGAGCAGTTGACATCGACGAGGTTAGATGTTTTAGCATATATATGATTTTTGTCCTCTTCAGGTAGGCTTTAGAAACTGGGACTTCGAAGCCGAATTCCGTCAAATAGTAAGCTTTAGACATATGAGGCCGGTTGCCTAAGAATCAATCAAACGTGTGTGAGGGGTGGAACACCAAAATTTTGGAAATGCTGCAAGAGAGGTTCTCGAGGGTGCTGATCACTATGGCCAACTTCATTTTGCTCCAACTCGATCGGTGGGTCCAAGCTGCAACCATGCTGCAACCATGCTGCAAAGCATGAAATTTTGAGATCTCAGCTTTGAGCCATCCAAATGTTATGAAAATTTTGGAGGGTATGTAATCGAGCATGCTGATTCCGATTATGATATTCATTATTTTCGAAATTTCCTTGTTCGTCTTTAATGAAATCAGATTTGAATAACAGGCAAAAGTGGAAGCTGATTTTATCACCATCAGTTGCGCCTCTTTCTCAGGATCATTTTTCGTATATTGGTTGTGGGTAACAAAATAATTGTTTTTGAGAAATCTTCCAGTGTGTGTACAATATTTCATCATTTTCCACTGCACCGCACCAAATAAGGGCGAAATAACGAATGAAACTCAATTCATTCCTCACTCATGGCACGAAATTAGCGGCGCAAAATGATAAAATATTGTCCACAAATAGGAATATTTCTCAAAAACAATAATTTTGTTACCCACAACCAATATACGAAAAATGATTCTCAGACACAGGCGCAACTGATGGTGATAAAATCAGCTTCCACTTTTGCCTGGTATTCAAATCTGATTTCATTAAAGGCGAACAAGCAAATTTGAAAGATCATGAGTATCGTAATCGGAACCAGCATGCTCGATTACATACCCTCTCATTTTTTCTTAACATTTGGATGGATCAAAGCTGATATCTCAAAAATTCGTGCTTTGCAGCATGGTTGCAGCATGGATCCACCGATCGAGTTGGAGCAAAATGAAGTTGGCCATAGTGATCAGCACCCTCGAGAACCTTTTTCGCTAAGTTTTCTAAAAATCAGTGTGCCAAGTCCATATTGATTCTTAGGCAATCGGCCTCATATTTTTGGTATGTTCGCTTTAACTTTTTAGACACATTTAAAAAAATTTATTTTCAGGCTAATGGTAAATACAGTCGCGAAGAAGAACAGAGAGTTCTCAATGATATTTATCAGAAGCCCAAGTATGAAGTGAGTTTTACATGTTTGGAGTGGATTTTGTTAGATGAATAGAGGCTAAGGAATGATACTGATTCAGAAAATAAGAAACGATCCGGAGGAATGGTGGAAAAACAATGTTAAGAGTTTATTCGCGAGAGGGAATAGGTTCGATTAATTGTCAAAATTCTCAAAACATTAGGGCATTGATTTGCAGGCCCTTTCTTCTCGATACATATCTAGCAGTATTCGGTGCAACCGAATACAATAAGTGCATTGTGAGTTTTTATAAGCTTTTTCTTTACTCGTTTTAAAGCGCGTTCTCTGTAAGAACGTAGCTCAGAGGATCTTTGATCTTTGAAATCGCGATTCTTTGGATTTCGGTATCGAGTACGATCTCCGTGAGAAAGTGGCACAGCGTGCCAGAGAGGGAATTGAAGCGGCGGATCACGAATCCGAAGTTGTAAATAGAAGTTGTAGAATATTTTTCCAGCATCCCAAAAAGAATTGAAGTTGTAGAATATCTTTCCAGCATCCCAAAAATGATAATGGTGTGGCTGTTTCCAATTAACGCGAGCTTGGGCAATTTTCGATTTAGATTGCGAGATTAAAATACGCTAATTTTTCCTTTCAAAAATTTTTTTAATTAGCTAGTACAGTACAGTGTTAGCTAGTACAGTACAGTACAGTCACCAAATACAGTGTGCTCTTTGATCACTCCCAGATTACTGTACCCTTTACAATTTACATAATTTGAATTGACAGTAAAGTTATGAGATATGCTTCACAGTTATTACTTCAAGAATCGATGAGCGAAATTGTTAGGAATGGGATTCGTGATCCGCCGCTTCAATTCCCTCTCTGGCACGCTGTGGCCTCGGACACGATTTTCCTTATTTGACACGCTGTGCGGCAAAGTTTTCCATGTTTTTCCATTGCTTATTACGAATTATATTGAAAAACAGGAATGTACAAATGACATCATCGTTGGCAACCAATTCACCAAATTGAAAATCTTTTTTTTCAGGGAACATAACTTTTCATGCTCTTCGAATGAGTTATCACTGGATGTAAAGTTTGAAAATCTCGATTTCAAAGTTCAAAGATCAATATTTTGGGTTTAGACTATATTCAAAAGTTATACTCCCCAAGGGATCATTTCCATCAAGTATGAGCTCTGGGCGACGTTTTTGAAATTTTTGTATACTCGCATGCCCATTTCACTGCAGTCTAACAGAGAACGCGTTTTAAATTTCATAGTACTCTCATAAGAGACGAATCGCGAGAGAATCACCCATTTTCGACCCCATTGTGCGGTAGAACAAAAGTTGTTTCTACCAGCCCCCAAAGTTGACCTAAGGTACTTCGAATGATGCTCTTTCAAACTGCGCTTCAGGAATTTTGATATTGGGTCTAAATTTCGCAATACGAAAGTTCAAAGATCACGTATACAATAGGTTTTCGCAAAATGCTCGTCACGGAAATGATCATAACTCGGCTCAAAATTAAGATATTGACTCCATCTAAGTTGCATTAGGTAGATAAAAGATCGGACAACATTTCGCAACACTGAAACTCATTCCTGACTGATGCGCTGGTGCGGAGCGGTCGGGTGGCCTACAAGACGGTGCCACAATGGGGATACCGATTTGCCTGTTAAGCCACTATGTTTTTTTCAAAGAACCTATTTATGTCTAAGAAATATCCGAAAATCAGGAAAATCGGAGATGGGATAAAAAAAATGCCCGCACTTTTGTCCGCCGGTCCGAAAATGAGTTTCTGACAAAGTAACGTTAAGCACTCCATTTCATCACATATGTGCTCAAAGTAATTG